>CM074732.1:66409562-66611251 GCA_037367245.1 Phrynocephalus guinanensis | reverse complement strand
CGCTGACCATCAGGGCCCCATGAGCCAGCTGGTTGGCAGTTTTTTTTAAAAAGTGCTGACCCACCTGCACTTAAAAAAAAACCAAAAACGAAATGAATTTTTTAAAAAAAAATCATTTCAAATGAAACAAAACAAAACAAAATGACCTGAAAAATGAAATGAAATGCCATTTTGGCATTTCGTGTCCAATTCTACTCATTAAAGTGACTGTTGTTGAATAGAGCATTCATTAAACACTTGCAGTCTTCCAATAAAATTACAATAGAGCAAACCAGCACCAATACTAAAAATGCTTATGTTCCTTTATACTTTATACCTAGATTTACATTATGTCATTCAAAACTGACTTGTAGCAGCACTAATAAATCTCTCTAAGTCACTGAGACATTGAAGGAGTGAATCTGCCTGTTCTCTTTACTCAGTGATAGTCTAAGTCAATCCAGTGTGGTGCATTGGATAGAGTGAGGAACTAAAATGCAGGAGGCCTGAGTTCAAATACTTGCTCAGGCTTGGGATATCACTGAGGAAATAAAACAGGCAGAATGTCTGTGAAGATTCTCAGTCATCCAGGTTCGTTTAACTGGGAGTTGAGTCATGGCTACTGGACTTCTTTTTGAGAGATAGAAACGTTTCGCTGTTCATCCAAACATTGGTCCGATGAAGCTGTTTGGATGAACAGCGAAACGTTTCTATCTCTCAAAAAAGAAGTCCAGTAGCCATGACTCAACTCCCAGTTAAAACAGGCAGAATCACTCCTTAAATGTCTCACTGACCTGCTACAAGTCAGTTCCGAATGACATAATGTAAATCTGAGTCAATCTTTAAATAGAAAAGCAATTTTCTTTACTTTTCAACCATGGCTTGCAGAATTACCTCCAGCACACTATAGCCCAGTGTCTGGGGAATTATTGGACTTGTAGTTCAAGTTGTTCAACCATGTCCAACTCTTCATGACCCCATGGACCAGAGTTCTCCAGGCTTTCCTATCTTCTGCTTATATACTGCCTCATACCACTACAAGTAGTCTCTGGGCGGTTTACAATTTTAATTACAGTGTGCAGGCTACACATTGCTTCCACTGCCTCCTGGAGTTTGGTCAAATCTATATTGGTTGCATCGATGACACCATCCAACCATCTCATTCTCTGCTGTCCCCTTTTCCTTTTGCCTTCCATCTTTCCCAACATCAGGGACTTTTCCAAGGAGTGCTCTCTCCTCATGAGGTGGCCAAAGTACTGGAGCCTCAGCTTCAAAATCTGTCCTTCCAGAGAACATTTGGAGTTGATTTCTTTCAGGATGGATAGGTTTGATCGCCTTGCAGTCCAGGGGACTCTCAAGACTCTCCTCCAGCACCACAGCTCAAAAGCATTGTTTCTGCAGCACTCAGCCTTCGTTATAGTCCAGCTCTGACTTGCATACACCACTACTGGAAAATCCATAGCTTTGACTATCCGGACCTTAGTTGGCAAAGTGATGTCTCTGCTCTTTAAGATGCTACCTAGGTTTGCCACTGCTTTTCTCCCAAGAAGCAGGCGTCTTTTAATTTCATTGCTGCAGTCACCATCTGCAGTGATCAAGGAGCCTAAGAAAATAAACTCTGTCATTGCCTCCATTTCTTTCTCTTCTATTTGCCAGGAGGTGTTGGGACTGGTGGCCATGATCTTAGTTTTTTTGATGTTGAGCTTCTGCCCACTTTTTTCACTCTCCTCTTTCACCCTCATTAAGAGGTTCTTTAATTCCTCATCACTTTCTGCTACCAGAGTAGTATCATCTGCGTATCTGAGGTTGTTGATATTTCTTCTGGCAATCTTAATTCCAGTTTGTGATTCATCCAGATCTGCCTTTCATATGATGTACTCTGCAAATAAGTTAAATAGGCAAGGTGACAGTATACAGCCTTGTCGTACTCCTTTCCCAATTTTAAACCAGTTAGTTGTTCCATATCCAGTTCTGACGGTTGCTGCTTGTCCCACATATAGATGGAATGGTTGCAAGTTTTGGGGGCAACTCCTCACACTGGCCGTTCTTCCAGATTTAATCTTAAGAATCATGCTTTCCTTTCAAAACGTTAATCCATCACAGGGGACCAAGTAGACCTGCTAGAAGAGCCTGCACTTTGAGGGGAAAATATATTCATTATAGTACAACAATGGGAAAGGCTAATGGAAAAATTGTGCCAGATTGGCATTACTAAGTTTTGCCGGTCAGCCTGTGAGCTGCTTTCAAGCCTTTTCAGGTAATGGTTGCATGCAATTTGTGGCAACTGAAGTATATGTATCTCTGTGGGATTCCTCTGAAATGGAAGACGGCAGAGTGCAAAGCAGGCAGGTGGTCGCTCACACAGGTCCTCCAATGTAACAGAGCCTTGGCATGGACTTCCCATGAACAAAGACATCCAGCTGGGTCTAATTTCTTGGCCATTTTAAGAAGGAGAATGTCAGCTAACTCCACCAACTGCACAAATTTGATCTAAACTGGTGTTTAGGACCAGGTCACCCTGGCTGTATTAACTCACCATCAATGGAAGAACCTCAATCTAAGCTATTTCTACACCTTTCCTAAGGGAACTTTTATTTCAAACCTGCAAACTCTCATATTGTATCAAATAAAGAAAACTCTCATTACTTGCAAAATGTTTTGAAGGTCATCAACATACACATTCACTCCAACATCTTAAGCTTGAATACATAGCAAGGCATTTTGGTATTGATCCACTTTCAGGAAGCAAAACAATAACCAGCACATGTTGCAAATGATGGCCATTTGAAAAGCAGTCTTCAAGACTGCAAGATATTGCAAGTTGGCTATAAATGGTCATATCCTGGTATTCATGAAAGAAGCAAATGGTTATATTTTGTGCCAGGCTGAAGATAGATTTGAGCAGGATTTGGGCATTTTGTAAAGATTGCTGCCTCCACCAAATGGTGTAAGTTTAGAAGGCAAATTTCCCCAAGCTAAGAAATTTTCATAGACAAATCTGTCATACATATTTGGAATCACATAAGCCAGTATGCTACAGATAATGTTAAGATGATTAATTTAAGGCAATTTGCCTATGAAAGTTAGGCTGTTCATGTTATTCCAGCATTATTTAAAATATATTATTTGAGTCCTTTGTTCAAAAGAAAGAAGATTGTACGGACTCTTATCCAAAACAAATTACACTACTGGGAGCAGAATTCATAGAAGCAACCAGCAACAACGTGTATATCACCTATAACTCAGATACTGTGATCTATGTATGTGTGTGGCATGCATAGCCTTGTTTCTCAGGCTAAAGCCATGAGACAAGAACTATTAATCTTAGAAACAAGGTGGGTACCCCTCTGTACCTCGGCTGCAATAACAGTAGTGCTGCTGGAACTCCTCTTTTCATTGTAACCAAAGCATCAGTATTCAGTAACTTAGGGAAGCATTATGTGTCTCAATAACAAGGAACACCTGTAAGGCAGATCTCATGTGGAATGAATGGGAAAAGTGCATCTTACTGTTAGAGATGGGCACGACTTGAAAAAAAAAATTCGAGTTGTCGTTAGTCGGGCCGGTTCCGTTTCGGGTCGTTTCCGTTTTTCACGAAAATTCACAAAAATTAGTCGGTTCGTTTTTTCGTTGTCGTTAGTACTGTTTTTTTGGGGGGGAATGGGCTCCTGGAGGCACCTCTGTGGGGTGGGTGCCTCCTCTGGCCCGCTATAAAGGGAAAGTGGGCTCCTGGAGGCACCCGTGGGTGCCTCCTATCCTCACCCATTAGGAAGGGGAAGCAGGCTCCAAGAGACCCCTCAACATGGGGGTCTCCCCTCCTCACCTGCTGCTACTGCAAAATGCTATGCAATAGCCATATGGATATTGCATAACAGAATGTGCAGACAGTGACTGTGAAGACTAGTGGATGGCACTGAACCCAGAGCCATAGTGAGATGCCTAACTAAGTCTCTCGCACCACCATGTCTCACACAGAAGGGAATTGTACTTGCGTGTAGTGCAATGCAAGTACATCTGGCTTAGGGTTAAGGTGGGTTAGGGTTAGGGCTAGGGTTAGGCTAGTGACGGGTAAGGTTACGGTGGGCTAGTGGGTTGCACCTCTGGGTGCCTCTCTGACCCACTAAGAAGACAGTCTGTGACGTATGGGTACGGAGTCAAGGGTTAGGGTTAGGGTTAGGGGGCTTGGGCAGGTTTTAGGGGGCTTTTTGGCACATCCCAGAAGTCTCCATGGCCAAGTGGCCATGCGATTGGTGGGATGGCTCCAAAAATTTGCATGGTCGTCCACTCCCACATGGCTGGCCACTCGGCCAGCCCATCATTGCGCAGGTGTAAATAAAATAAAATAAAATAAAATCAATGGAGGACAGAGGAGGAGAGGAGAGACATTTTGTTGCAAGAAAAAACCCACTGCTACTGTGAAAAATCTGGAAGTTTATAAATTTTTGCATGTTTCTGTTGTGCTTGTGTGTTTTTGGACCACGATTTCAAAAACAATATTGCGTTCGCCGCCCCATTTTGGATCCCCCGCCCGCACCACATGGCATGGCGACTCGAGTCCGGCTGCCCAGGATGGGGGGGAGGCGGGACCCCCCCTCCAGAAACCACCCCTCCGGTAGGTGCCCTGCGCCCTTAGTCAAGCAGGCATTTTTCCACCTGCTTTTTTGGCCCGGGAATGGGTGGGGGGAGAGTTTAAAAGTTTTTTCCTGTGCCGCCCGTGCCGCTTGCTTGCGCTTTAATTTCGGCGGCCGGCGGCCGGCGAGACTGGGCTTTTTGCTGGCTGCGAGCCTGCGGCGAGTCCCACCAGAGCAGCCCAGGACGGGGGATGAGGGGGGAGGCCGGGGACCTCCAGAAACAACCCCTCTGGTAGGTGCCCTGAGGCACGGCAGGCATTTTCCCGCCTGCTTTTTGGCCGGGAACCGGGTTTTTTTAACTTTTAAAAACTTTTTTTCTGTGCTGCGTGGCATCGCGCGATGCAAGGAACGAGCACGACAAATCAGACCAAAATTGTTCGTTCGTCGGTTCAAGCTCGAAGTCTGGCGGAGTAATTCCCGTTACTGTTTCCGTAGAGTAACGGAAACGAGTAACAGAAACGGAAACGGGAATACCGCTAAGTCGTGCCCATCTCTACTTACTGTGAATGAATAGGAAAGGTGAACCTTCTTTTGAAAAAAGAAAAAGTCAGTTTGTGCTGCAGGATGGCATTTTCAGCAGCATGCTGGGAAGAGGCCATGCATGCAATCTATGCCTTGTGTGCATCCCTTCTCTGCTTCAGGATAATTAATAGTTATGTATGATGGCTGTTTTTATGCAGGTGGTATCCAGCAGCTGGGTACTTGGCAGAACAGAATGGTAGATTAAGACTTGGTTCAAACATATTAATTGACCTAATTTTTTAGGAGTGACCAAAGCAATCTGTTTCTAGTCTATGTAAGTTCCATGTTGCTTCACTCAAACATCTTCTCTTTGTTTTCACGTTCAATTTTAGTTTATTGACTCTTTGTGTTACCATTGCCATTGCTTTAGCTGCCTTTTCCTTTTATAACTACATCTTTTCTTTCTTTAATCTTCTTAAAATGAAAACAGATCTTGCCCAACATGACTTATAGCCTTCTTTCTCTCTCACACACACACATATATTTATCTCCTCCTCAATCCTGTTCCTGCTTACTACACTCTACCTTCTCCTGCCAACCTCATGCCACTACCCTCATCATTCATCTATATAAACTCCTGTGTCCCATCTATGCATACACTCAGAAGAAGAGCCAAGGGCTTTTCTATCACTTTCTCACTTCTGTTCATACATGCTGACTGACATTCAGATAAGGACCTATACCATCTTAAAAAGGACTTTTATATATCAGTTTAATAATTAAACATTTATACATTATATTTTACTTTATAGTTTTAAAATTTGCTGTGTTAAATAACTTATTTTGGATTAGTGGCTACTGTATTGTCCCTGTTGGTAATATTCACATTAATAGATGCTTATGGGCTGACCCAGGAGTTGCTTAGACCCAAAATGTAAGGATTCAATACTCTCTGCTCTGGTTGTGCATTGTCTGTGTTCATATTTAATGGGTGTGTAAATTACAGTCAATTTAAATAAATAGGCAAATCACATTCACTCCAACATCTTTGCTTGAATATATAGCAAGGCATTTTGGTATTGATCCACTTTCAGGTAGCAAAACAGTAACCAGCAGATGTTGCTTGCCAAGAGGAAAATGATGGTAATTAGCCAAGCAGTCTTCAAGACTGCAAGGTTTTGCAGCAGAAACTTGTGAATAGAGATGGGCACGACTTGAAAAAAAAAATTTTCGAGTTGTCGTTAGTCGGGCCAGTCCCATTTCGGGTCGTTTCAGGTTTTCGCGAAAATTCGCAAAAATTAGTCGGTTCATTTTTTCGTTTTTTCGTTGTCATTAGTACTGGTTTTTTTGGGGGGGTAGCGGGCTCCTGGAGGCACCTCTGTGGGGTGGGTGCCTCCTCTGGCCCGCTATAAAGGGAAAGTGGGCTCCTGGAGGCACCCGTGGGTGCCTCCTGCCACTAGGAAGGGGAAGCAGGCTCCAAGAGACACCCCTCTACATGGGGGTCTCCCTTCCTCACCTGCTGCTGCTGCAAAATGCTATGCAATAGCCATATGGATATTGCATAACATAATGTGCAGACAGTGAGACCAGTGTGAGAGTGATAGGGTCATACCCGCCCTTCACAAGGCTCTGGCACCACCATGTCTCACACAGAAGGGAATTGTACTTGCTGCGTGTAGTGCAATGCAAGCAAGTAGATCTGGCTTTAAGGTGGCTTAGTGCAAGAGCTAGGGTTAGGCTAGTGACGGGTAAGGTTACGGTGGGCTAGTGGGTTGCACCTCTGGGTGCCTCTCTGACCCACTAAGAAGACAGTCTGTGACGTATGGGTACGGAGTCAAGGGTTAGGGTTAGGGCTAGGGCAGGTTTTAGGGGGCTTTTTGGCACATCCCAGAAGTCTCCATGGCCAAGTGGCCATGCGACTGGTGGGATGGCTCCAGAAATTTGCATGGTTGTCCACTCCCACATGGCTGGCCACTTGGCCAGCCCATCATTGCGCACTGCGCAGGTGTAAATAAAATAAAATAAAATAAAATCAATGGAGGACAGAGGAGGAGAGGAGAGACATTTTGTTGCAAGAAAAAACCCACTGCTACTGTGAAAAATCTGGCAGTTTATAATTTTCGCGTGTTTCTGTTGTGCTTGTGTGTTTTTGGACCACGATTTCAAAAACAATATTGCGTTCGCCGCCCCATTTTGGATCCCCCGCCCGCACCGCATGGCATGGCGATGGCGACTCGCGAGTCCGGCTGCCCAGGACGGGGGGGAGGCGGGACCCCCCCTCCAGAAACCACCCCTCCGGTAGGTGCCCTGCGCCCTTAGTCAAGCAGGCATTTTTCCGCCTGCTTTTTTGGCCCGGGAATGGGTGGGGGGAGAGTTTAAAAATTTTTTCCTGTGCCGTCCGTGCCACTTGCTTGCGCTTTAATTGCGGCGGCCGGCGGCCGGCGAGACTGGGCTTTTTGCTGGCTGCGAGCCTGCGGCGAGTCCCACCAGAGCAGTCGAGGACGGGGGATGAGGGGGGAGGCCGGGGACCTCCAGAAACAACCCCTCTGGTAGGTGCCCTGAGGCACGGCAGGCATTTTCCCGCCTGCTTTTCGGCCGGGAACCGGGTTTTTTTAACTTTTAAAAACTTTTTTTCTGTGCCGCGTGTGGCATCGCGCGATCTCGCGATGCAAGTAACGAGCACGACAAATCAGACCAAAATTGTTCGTTCGTCGGTTCGAGCTCAAAGTCTGGGGGAGTAATTCCCGTTACCGTTTCCGTAAAGTAACGGAACCGAGTAACGGAAACGGAAACGGGAATACCGCTAAGTCGTGCCCATCTCTACTTGTGAACATTGCAGGACAAGGGGAGTGAATGAAGACAGAAAGAAAGTCCCATTGTTGCAGCTGAAGAATGTGTCATAGCACTGCTTTGTGTTTCTTCTCCCACTGTCCTGGAAACCTTCGGCAGAGAAACTTAATTCACACATTTTGAAGCCATCTCCAAAGACGGGAAATGCTTTTCATCAAAGACTCTGTTCGGTTCATTGTCATCAAAGGTAATTTTGCCACTGACTTTAGCAAGAATAAAAAGGCCCAAGAGCTCTCTAATAGTCCTGCAATTTTAAAATGGGGTTTTATCAATTCCTCTGTGAGATGACAAAGGAATAGTCTATAAAAGTGTGCTTCATTAAGGATAAGATACATAAGATGTCAACGTTGCATACTTGAATGTTTGACATTTCAGCAATCATATCATCATCCCTCAAACTGGTTCAGCCAAGCAGCAGTTGGCTATCCTATTGATTTTAATATAATTATGGACATTTCTGTCCAGGCTTGGCTCTGTTTATTTGCATGTGATACATTTATTGCTTGTCTGCTTTCTCATATATAAGAACCTCAAAGTTGTGGTCACAAAGTAAAAAGAATGTGACCAAAGCAAAGGAAAGGGGAAAGGAAACCAACCTAGTTACATAGAACTGAAATTTTAAAATATTTCTTAAAAGATTTACCAGATTTTCCGTTTTGTGTTGCAGTACTAACAAAATGGATGGAGAGGAGAAATTCTTTATAAAATTATCCAAATTGAAATATGCATGTATTAGTTCAGTTATTTAGTGCATTTACACCCCATGGTGAGAAAGCTTGTAGCGACCTTGCAGTTCTGTTCATCTTTCCACCACAGTTGTCAAATATGCCTTTAACATATAATTAAAATCTTTCTTCTTAAAATGCTGGCTCCGCGGTCGGCTAGTCCCTCCGTGGAGCCGACTTGCCCCTCGCGAGAATGGCGAGGGGCGAGAGAGGACCTAACCCCCTGTGGGGGAGGGGGGAGGAGCACCCTATAAAGGGTGGCTCCTCCCCCCAACCAGCAGGCAGTCGCGTTTGGCGTTCCCCACCCACCCACCGCGTTAGGGCTAGTGTGAGTTTACCTGGTCGCCTTTTTGGGGCCGGAGAGGAATTTTTGACCCGCACTCTAGATTGGACATTGAGAGCGGGGATTTTTCGCCTATCCCACACTGGTTCCTCGGAGTTATATGGTTGAACTTGTGTTATACTTTGGTCACACTATGGCGGTTAAAAGAGGAGGGAGGGCACCGGGGAGCCTATAATTGACACCGGAAATCAAGTGCCCCTCCACCACAACACCGCGGGCCAGGAGGTCTCGGGGCTGGGGTGGGGGAGAGCAAAGCCTCCCTGCGCTGGGAATCACCCAGATTGGTGGACAACAGAGGCAGGGAGAAGCAAACCAAATTGACTGGCCTGGTTGGTGCTATCGGATGACGGCACCAACCGGGGGTCGCGGCTCGCCCGATGCTGGCTGGTTGGAGGGGTCCCGGGAGACCCCAGGGATCCAACCAGATAATGGATGCCTGGCCCCTCCTGTTGTTATTGTTGTTTTTATGAGTTAATAAAGTGTGGCCCTGTTACCCCCAACATACTGTCTCGCCTAGTCATTTCGAGTAGGGGGGCAAAGACCTTCTTAAGATCCAGTGATAGCAAGTCAGAGCTATTTCTCTTATATATATTTGGGATTGGATGCATCTGTTTGAGTCCTGTGGGGAATGGGATGTTGGACTAGGAAGACTTTGGATGTGATCCCACAAGACTTTTCTTATATTAACTTGCTGTAATTAATTGGAAGACTGGCCTTAAGAAGGCCATGCATTTCTTTATGTCCATGTGAAGGCAATCAATTGCACAGAAGCTGAAGGGTATTGGCTATTTCTTCTTTTGTGGTTTCAGGCTGTGACTGTAAGTTCTTCCTCCGTTGTGGGTGTAGCAACATTTCTATGGAACTCATTGGATGCAACTCATTAACTTAGTCCAACTCCACTCCCTAACAATGTTGTTCGAGTTCAAACTTTGTTTGAAATTTTCAGCCTGACACTCTGCCACCAATTTTCCTATCCCTTGGAATGCTGTCTGTAAGAATAGCTCCCAAAGCTTTGGCTCTGAATAGATGCTGGAAGGGGGGAGGAGCCTAATGAAGAAAACTTACACAACAACTTCACAACAAGTGAACTTAGTTCAACTAAAGTAAGATGTTCACTCAGATACTATAGCGAATCTTTGCAACTCAATCTGGAATCAGTCCTGAAAACTGGTCATGATCAACCTTTCTTCAGTTACCCAAAATACTAATACTGTACCAGAGTTTGTACAGAAGAATAAGCTTAATGTTATAAGATTAATCAGTTATTTCACCCCCAGTCCCGAAATAAAGACACAACACCAAAAAATAGATTTAAGTTTGGGGCACAACTTTATTAAATCTTATTTTAGAATTTGTCCTTCAAGAAGATGTAAAGGGGGCCTTCCATAGAGCAAATTCTTTTTGGTTTAAATGAACTTGACCTATAAGGCCATAAATGACTTAGGTGAGTTCTTACCTGCCTAATGTCCTAATTAACATTAAACAGTTTCTAAACCTATTCCAGGAGACTAATTCTCCCCAGGACAACCATGATCCTATTTAAAGATCCTATAATCTTATTACATTTCTATTCTCCTTAACCTAGATTAATTAAATATCTATTAAAGCTGCTCCTTGCCCATAATGGGACCAAAATATGAACTCAGCTTGGACTGAACACTTTGCACTACCTGCTATGGCAAAATGGCTACTAGGTATGCCCCCCCCCCCCCCCACGAAGCAGCAAATTTTGGCTTGTATGCCCCCTTTTAAATCATACAGGAATAATTGCATTCCTAAGTAAGACAGGTGCATGCTGCCACTTCTATACAGTTTAGGTCAATACACCAAAAATTCTGAGTGTTGGATCACTGAACCTAACCCATGCCTAATGCCTATATCAACTTCTCAGTTGACACAGTTAGGTGCCCAGTTTATACACTGAGGATCCCTGGGGCCACACCACTAAATTCTTGGTATGATCTTGGACCACACCCCCCGAGTATGAGGGAACTGGTTGTTCAATTTCCTTAAGTCACCGATAACTTGTGTCAAGTCTAGAGATGGGCACGACTAGGGAAAATGACGTTTTCGAGTTGTCGTGTGTCGGAGGCGGTCTGTGTCGGCTCGTTTCCGTTTTTCGCAAAACTTCGCAAAAATTTGTCATTTCGTTTTTCGTTTTTTCGTCTGTTGTTAAACTGGTTTGGGGGGGGTAGCGGGCTCCTGGAGGCACCTCTTTTTTGGGGGGTGGGTGCCTCCTATCCTCACCCGCTAGGGAAAGCAGGCTCCTGGAGACCCCTCATACATGGGGGTCTCCTCTCCTCACCTGCTGCAAAAGGGCATGCATGCATAGCCATATGGCTATGATTGCATACCCAGTTGCATGCAGAGACACAGCAGACTGGCAGAGGCACCCCTCTTTTTGGGCTGCATACTGCCTTCCCTGCATCAGTCAGGCCTCGGGGGCATGGTTTGCATGATGTCACACATGCTGCCGGCCTAGCCAAGCCTGTGCAGGAGTCACCCAGAGCCACAAGTGGCAGACTGGCAGACTCTCTGCACCCGCTGTGTCTCACTAAGAAGGGAATTGTACTTGCTATAGTGCAATGCTATGCAAGTACAGATCTGGCTTAGGGTTAGGGTTAGCGCAAGGGCTAGGGTTAGGCTACTTACGGATGAGGTTAGGGTGAGTATTGGGGTGCACCTCTGGGGGCTTCTCTGACCCACTTAGAAGGACAGTGTACTGGCGTATGGGTTAGGCTTAGGGTTCGGGTTCGGGCTACGTTTAGTGGGCTTTTTATGCCCGGTTGGCACATCCCAGAAGTCTCTGTAGTCAACCTGGCCAAGTGGCCATGCGATTGGTGGAATGGCTACAAAAATTTGCATGGTCACTCCCATGGCCAGCCCATCATTGCGCAGGTGTAAAAAAATAAAATAAAATAAAATAAAATAAAATCAATGGAGAGAGGAAAGAGGAGACATTTTGTTGCAAGAATAACCCACTGCTACTGTAAAAATTCTGGCAGTTTTAAAATATCAATTTTCGCATGTTTCTGTGTGGTGCTTGTGTGTTTTTGGACCACGATTTCAAAAAAAAAAAATTGCGGTCGCTGCCCCATTTTGGATCCCCCGCCCGCACCGCATGGCATTGGTGACTCGAGTCCGGCTGCCCAGGACAGGAGAGGGGGGGAGGCCGGGACCCCCCCAGAAACCACCCCTCTGGTAGGTGCACTCTGCACTGCAGGCATATTTTCTCCTGCTTTTTGGCCCGGGAATGGGGGGGGGGGGGAGTTTAAAACTTTTTTCTGTGCCGCTTCCGCTTGAATTGCGGCGGCCGGCGGCGAGTCCGGTGCTTTGCGAGCGACTACGACGAGGATTTCCCCCACCACCAGAGCAGCCCAGGACAGGAGAGGGGGGTCAACCACCCCTCTGGTAGGTTCCCTGAGCCCTCACTCAGGCAGGCATATTCCCGCCTGCTTTTTGGGCGGGAATCGGGTTTTTTTTAAATTTTAAAAACTTTTTTTCTGTGCCGCTTGGCATCGCGGGATCGCTGCGATGCCAGGAACGACCACGACAAATCAGACCCAATTATTCTTTAGTCGGTTCAAGTTTGAGTTCTGGCGGAGTAATTCCCGTTACCGTTTCCATTCCGTAACGGAAACGAGGAACAGAAATGGAAACGGGAATTCCGCCAAGTCGTGCCCATCCCTAGTCAAGTCATTGCCCACCAAGTGGACCAGCAAGACATCATTGCCTACATAGAACAAATGATTTAAGCTGTAAATATGTAAATACATGAATTGCCTATAAAACACACCCAATTTGCCCCCCCCAAAAAAGAAATCACCAATTAATACTCAAGGGGGGGGAATCCTTGATAGCTCCTGATCAGCCCAAGTCAAAGGTTTTTAATTAAATAATTAAACTTTCCCAATATCCAAAAGAAATGCACTGCAAACAAGCCTCCTAACAAGCAACCCTGCACAGAGTCGACCTGTCTATTCACTCCACTCCCCACCCCACCAAAGCACTATCTGCAGTGGTGCACTAAAATGCCCCACCCACTGCAAAAAAAAAAAAAAAAACCTTTCCTCCCAACTAAATGCAAGATCAACTTAATCAATTAAAGGAAAAGACAAGCTGGGTTAAGAAGGAATCTCTCTATGCGATCCCTGATACCATCTCCCAGGGTACAGCCACATGGCTGAAAGTGAAAGCACAAGATCCATGAAGTGGTGAGGCTCCTTCTACGCTGGCAAGCGGTAAAAGAGGAAGGTCCATGGGCAAAGTTCCTTTTTAAGGTTTCTGGAGTCCACACACCTGGACCTCATGAGTTTGAATTTTTGTGCTGTTGCAATTGGTCCAGAAATGCAAAACATCCCCAACAGGGACCTGTTAGCCCTGGAGAGATGACATTTGGTTAGAAACAATAAAGTGTGTGGCTTGTATACTGCCTCATAGCACTTAAAGCACTCTCTGGGGGGGTTTACATTTAAAACATGCAGGCTATATATTTCTCCTCAACTCTGCAAGCTGGGCACTCAGTTTACCAACCTTGGAAAAATGGGAGACTGAGTAAACCTTGAGCCAAGTACATTGGATTTAACTCATGTAGTGAGTAAAGTTTTGGTTGCACTAGTGCAATTTAACCACAGTTCCATAGTGCTCCTCCCAGCTAATACATGGCAGAATTTACTAAACATGCAATGAGTGAGAGATGCATAATTTGAATTTTGAAGAGATTCTAGAACCAAGGAAGCACTATTTTGATGAAATGTTCTAGGAGTTAACTGCTGTGATATGAACATCTATATGCATGCTTTACTGACTGCAAAAAAATTCAACAAAATCCAACATGACAAATTGATAGAGTTGTCAATAAACAAAAAGATACTCATGTAATTGACAAGACACAGGGGTGACAAAAAGCTGCAGTGACTATTTTGACATTTAGCTGAATGAACAGTGCAGCATAATCATGCACTGCACAGCTTCCTGAAGGCAAAGTATATAATGTACAATAAAAAAAAACAGATAGTGCCTTTAAGCGTATATCGCAACAGACTTTTGATTCTGCTATACAATATGGGGCCATAAAAACAGATGCATTTGAGCTGTGGGTTTCTCATGGGAATCCAGAGGTTCTTGGATCACACAAGTGAACAACAAAGGAATAGAACAAACGAATCAAGTCCAAGGAACAATAATATACATGGAATGCAAAATACTTTGAATACCTAGGACCTGTTACAAGAAAAAGTCAAGTCAGATTCTCACAGGCGGATCATTCAAAGTAAAATAAATGCAAAAAGAGGTACAGGAAGGACAAGAACTCACTGTAGTAAAATCTTTGGAGATTGATCTGGATATAACACTGCAGCATTGTTCAGAGCTGCCCTACCCTGGGGCAAAATAGCCATCCTAGTGTCCAGTCTCTGGGAGAAGAGGAAAATGAAGAAGCATTCAACTTAGCTTGAAACAGGAACAGTATGTTAGTATCCCTATCAAGCATTTAATGTCTATGATAAAAAAGGTATGAATATTTTATAAGCTCTCTTGGCTGGTTTCTGACATGTTTTTCATGGACAACTTTCTTCTTCATGACTAGATATGGGCACGACTTGGCGAAATTCTCGTTTCCGTTTCCGTTCCTCGTTTCCGTTACACAACGGAAACGGTAACGACAATTACTCTGCCAGAACTCGAACTCGAACCGAAAAAAGAAAAAATTGGGTCTGATTTGTCGTTGTCGTTCCTGGCATCGCAGCGATCGCGCGATGCCAAGCGGCACAGAAAAAAAGTTTTAAAAATAAAAAACCCGATTCCTGGCCAAAAAAGCAGGCAAAAATATGCCTGCCTGAGTGAGGGCACCTACCAGAGGGGTGGTTTCTGGGGGGGGGTCCCCGGCCTACCCCCTCTCCTGTCCTGGGCTGCTCTGGTGGGGGGCATCCTAATCGTCTCGCCAACTCGCCATGCCATGCGGTGCGAGCGGGGGATCCAAAATGGGGTGACCGCAATATTTATTTTGAAATTGTGGTCCAAAAACACACCAAAGCACCACAGAAACATGCGAAAATAGCTATTTTAAAACTGCCTGAATTTTTACAGTAGCAGCAGTGGGGTTTTTTTTGCAACAAAACGTCTCCATTGATTTTATTTTATTTTATTTTTATTTTTATTTTTTTACACCTGCGCAATGATGGGCTGGCCATGGGAGTGACCATGCAAATTTTTGGAGCCATTCCACCAATTGCATGGCCACTTGGCCAGGTTTTGACTGAGACTTCTGGGATGTGCCAGTCAGGCATAAAAAGCCCACTAACCCTAGCCCGAACCCGAACCCGAACCCTAACCCATACACCAGTACACTGTCCTTCTTAGTGGGTCAGAGAGGCACCCAGAGGTGCACCCCACTAACTCACCCTAACCTTACCCGTAAACCTAAGGCTAGCCCTTGCGCTAACCCTAACCCTAAACCAGATCTGTGTACTCGCATTGCACTACACTCAAGTACACTTCCCTTCTTAGTGAGCCAGAGGGCGCCCATAGGGGTCCTCTCTCTCTTTGTTCCTCCCCATTCCCAGCCCAAGTGCACTGTACACCAGTATGCCAGTAGTGAGTCACAGTAGAGGCACCCAAAAGAAAGAGAGGTGCCTCTGCCTGCCACTGCAACTTGGTATGCATATCCAATTGGCTATGCGTACCCTTTTGTAGCAGGCCAGAGGAGGCACCCACCCCAGAGAGGTGCCTCCACGAGCCCACTTTCCCTTCATAGCGGGCCAGAGGAGGCACCCACCCCAGAGAGGTGCCTCCAGGAGCCCGCTTTCCCTTCATAGTGGGCCAGAGGAGGCACCCACCCCAGGTGGCTCCAGGAGCCCGCTTTCCCTTTGTAGCGGGCCAGAGGAGGCACCCACCCCAGAGAGGTGCCTCCAGGAGCCCGCTACCCCCCCAATCCAGTACTAACGACAGACGAAAAATGACAAACGAAACGACAAATTTTTGAGAAATTTCGCGACAAACGGAAACGAGCCGAAACGGGCCGGCTCCGACACACGACAACTCGAAACGTCATTTTCCTGGTCATGCCCATCTCTATTCATGACTGGACATTCTCATCTTGCTTAGTGATTTTTTTCCACAACCAAACTGAATAATATATAATCATCTACAAAGCAGTGAAAATGCAATTTAAAAATAAAATAAAATTCAAAACTAAAATAAAATTATCAGTGCATCTGTGTTACTAAAATAATGATCAAGAAACATTGTGCTTTCATCCTTATGGTAAATATTTACCAGCCTAGATGATCTCAGCTCTTTCTGCAGACTGTGGAAAAGATTAATACAGTAAGCTCTTGAAATTTTAAAGAAGTTAAAGTTCACAAGGTAACTTCCAGATTATTAGCCGTCTTCAGAGGCTGCATAGTGTAATTGTAAAATGTGTGGAAGAACTCTGTAAAACTGCAGAGACAGGAGGAAGAGGCTGGCTTGTTTTCAAGAGAGGTCCACATTGACAATTGTGAAACTCGAGTTTAAGAACATTCTATCATTCTTGCTTCTAAGATGGTGGGAAATCTTTTTCAGAAAATGGAATAGATGAGTCCTGAAAACATTAACCAACGTGATGGGGTGGTGCTTTGGGCTATCTCATTATGGATTCTTTTCCCACTAAATGTTTTGTTGTTTTGTTTTCTCTGAATATCTTGACTTGATCCATTGCTGTTGGGCATAGATGGCTATATAATTAAAATCACTCAATTAATTGTGTAACTATAGACAACGGATTGCTCATTTAAGGTAAGCTTGTATGCAGCCCTACAACAGAGAGAGATCAGAAATGCACTGATCAATTTATCTTTAAATGGTGGTGTTTCTTACAGGCTAGTTAAGACACCCCTACAGTATTTTAATGTCCTATTTAAAAAAACCTGCCTGATTGAAAGGAAATATAGCAGCAGCAGCACCCCTGCCAACTTCTGAAAATTGTGCAAACTACTTAATGTGGCAAAAGTACTTCATGTCCCTCTAGCAGTTCTAGTCTTCTCCAAGTCTCCGATCCCACCCCAACTGACAAGGGAAGTCTAAAGAGAGGTTAGACCCAAGAGAAATCCCCAGCTTTATTAGAATTCCTGACTATGTAATGCAGAGGTGGACAACATGCAGCTATCAGCCATTGTTGAAGATCCATTTTCAATCATTACCAGACATATTGGGGAGGCAGAATAGGCAATTTTTCAAACTGAAAGCCCCTTTAGTTTTGTTTTTTGTTTTTTAAAGAAGGGTGGGCAAAGTTCTGGCTTCCAGAACATTGTAGAGTGTGAAACCTGCCCTCCCAAACCTTCGAACCTTCCCACCAGACCCAGGTAGATATTCTTGCTGTTCTCCTCATGCAACACAGGAAGGTTTATGATGTTAACAGTGACCCAGTTCATGCATAATATGTGAAATGGATTTTTGTTTATAAATACAATTTTGTCCTGTTCATTAACCCCATAAACTTTCCAATATGAGTAAGATTTTCATAATAAAATTAAAGCCAATGGGTGAAAAAAGCTGGAACAAATATTCATGACATTAAAAGGGGGACACTGATGCTGACTTATATTACAAACAGATAAAAGCCAAGGCAAAATTAAAACATCTGTTGAAACAGAATGTAAGAAGCCTGTGTAAACAGTTAGGTCTTCACCTGGTGCCAAATCATACCAGGTATTGCTGTGTGTTTTGTAGTACGTCTTATCAAGTTAAAAACCTAATTTTAATAAATAAATAAATAAATAAATAAATAAATAAATAAATAAATAAATAAATAAAATAAAAAAATAAAAAAATAAAAAAACACAAGGTAGCCTCATTTTTTTTAAAAAAAGAGTTAAAATACTGGATAATTGATCAGCTGAGAGGGAATACTAATTTCAGTTCTGTTCAATTGCAAATGACATGTTTAAATTTCAAAATAACTTCATACGCAATTTAGATGTAAATTTCAAATTAACTTTTGATTTAACAGTTTTAAACTTTTCCAGATGCATATGTCCACCAAGCTGATGGACTGGCCAGCCATGAACTAGGGTGAAGTTGCAGGGGTACTATTATTTATTTATTTATTAGAATTGTATAACACACCACCTAGCTACAAGGCTACTCTGGGTGGTCACTCACTGTCCCCACTCACTATCACTACTACCACCTGGGCTGCTTGCTGCTTGAACTTTGCTTCACTGAATGGCATCCCACCTTGATGAATTAGCTGGCTTTTAGTTGGCTATTTGAATAATTGCTGGTTGCAGAGGGGCCTTCAGGGTCAAGATGTTGTGGGACACATGGTCATCCATGCTGCCATTATACACACACACACACACACACACACACACACACACACACACACACACACACACACACACACACACACACACACACACACACACACACACCTCCATCCTGCGAGTGCTACAACCTGCAGAGAGGGGTCCCCCCCCCCCAGCCTTGGTCAGTGTTGGAGTTTCTGCAAGACCTAATCAGGTTCATTAACAAGATTCAACGAGTGCTCATCAAACACCATTAATAAGATTATGGGGTCTAAAGAGGGCAGCATAAGTATCAATAAATAACAATGTACTCACCACCATTGACATTTTCCATCTCATTCAAGGGCTTTAACCTCACCCCTGAATGCTTAAAACAGCACAATGTTAGGCATGAATATTGGCAGATAATCCCACTAGATGCATAAATCACAGCACCAGACATCACACACCCAAACTGATTACTGGATGGCCACTTTCAAAAACAAGAATAACATGAAACTTTACAGAACTTTCAAAATGAGAAATTTTTGTGTGAACATTGGTGGAGTGTCATCTTCCTCTCCTTTTTATTAACTCAGTAATTATTTTGTTTAATGGGTAAAGCCTCTTTAAATTGATTGTGTTATTGAGACCATGGAGCAGTCATCCTTAAAACAGAGGGCAAGCAATTTTCTTTGGGATGCACACTTAGAGTGTGACTACATACCTGAATACTGTTGGATTTGCTCAGCTGATAAAATGGGTCATTTTGAAGTATTTTTTAACTGACCCGCGATCGAAAGGCTGATTTAAATCCCTCTAGACCTTTTTGCTCTCAAAGTGGCTTTTATTCTCAGCTGATGGGAGGCTTCTAATTTTAAAAGCCAGAATGATTTAAATGGGCTTTCCACCTTGTGGATACTGTAGTTATGATAATTATTTTATTAATTTAAAATATTTTTATTCTGCTTTTCTCCTTAAAAGAACCCAAGGCAAGAGGCATTTCTGTTGGTGTTTTGATGATGCAGGAAGCATATCTGACAAATTTTCTCACCACTAGCCCAGGATGAGAGGAGGGAGGAAGAATTTATGAGTGCAAGCACACATGCATGCAGCTCTGGCTGCTGCACCAACTCACCCCCTCTTTCCCAGCCTTGCTCCACCCCTTCAACTGGGCTGCAGACAGGCAAGGTGCTGCGCTGCACCCATCATCTGACTGGCAGGTGGGGGGGAGTGGGAGACTGCACCGCCTTCACACTTTGAACTGCCCTGCTTGGGTGAAGGGGAAGCAGCATGCCGCCAGCCTGCCGCTCACTCGCTCTCAGAGTGGAGCGGGTGGGGGAATTCGGGATATTTCTGGGATTATCAACAACCTAGGGGAAAACTGTGAAAGAGAATAAAAGAGAATAAAATACAGCCAAAATGGGAGAGTTGACAGCTATGGTAGGAAGTTGAGGTGTGACATTCAGGCCAAATAAGTGCTGGATAATTCAGTAGCTTAGGTAACTGGCTGAGGAGCCAGAGGTTGGGAGTTCAATTCCCCACTGTGCCTTCTCGACAGGGACTGTTGTTGTTGTTGTTGTTGTTGTTGTTGTTGTTGTTGTTGTTGTTGTTGTTGTTGTTGTTGTTGTTGTTGTTGTTGTTGTTGTTGTTGTGAGTCCTGTCAAACAGAGTAACTTTCAGGTGCAGGAAAGGCCTGTTTGTTCTGAAGCAGAAGCTTAGTACTGTTGATTAATTAATTGACATGTCTGAATGTGGTCCTGCATCTGCTGATCCCGTTATGGTTTACTGTGATACCACTTTTCCCGTTTAAAACTTCAGACTTTTCCCCTAAACGTTTCTATAGAAAAATAACATAGAAAGGTACTTCACAGTCTAGAAGAACAAAGCATCAAAAGTTGTAACAGTAATTTCCCAAAATATATCATTATTCACACTTCAGAGTGATTTGGTAACAGGGATCACCACCCCCTTCCCATGTGTTATTATTTCCCCTAACTTTCAAGTAATTCATGCAAGGATTACCTCATCTGTGTGTACATATACTTTTAAGACTGAGGAAGCTGTTTGGATGAGCAGCGAAATGAAGTCCAGTAGCCATGACTCAACTTCCAGATATACTTTTAAAATATTGGCATGATAGACTGTGAAGTACGTGTCCATGTTGTTTTTCCTATAGAAACATTTTGAGATATGCAGTAGTCTGAAGTTTTAAATGAGAAAATGACTTCACAGCCAACCATAAAAGGATCAGCAAGCAGAGGAAAGAAGAACAGAGTGAATCTGGAATGCAACTCTTATCCTGAATCAATCTGTGACCCTTGTTTGACCACTGCTTATGATCTTAAATGCAATATTTATTTATTTATTTATTTATTTATTTATTTATTTATTTATTTATTTATTTTTAAAGCTTATATACTGCCCCGTCTTCCAAAAAGGAACTCCGGACGGTTTACAACAAACAAACAAAACAATTGAATACAACATCGAAAAAAAAATCTAATTCATCTTCCCACTGTAGTTACACCCTTAGAAAATGATCACATTCTATCTTAGACAGCATGTGAAAAATGTTACATGGAAACTTTGCCACTCTTTAAATCTACATAATTTTTCAATTTATTTATTTTTCTTTAGAATATCATTGTTATAAGAGTTATCTACCACTAGAGATGGGCACAACTCATCGAAATTTTCATTTTTGTTTTCGTTTTTTCATTTCATTTCGCAACGAAAACGAAAACGAAAACGAAAATTTTTTCAGAAGCAAAACGACAACGGAAACGAAACGAAAAATTTTGCCGTGTTTTTCGTTTTCGTTACGGCAGACACGTTGCATTGAAAAGAATGCTAACGAAATGAAATTTTTTCATTTTTGTTTTCATTTTTCGTTTCGTTTCGTAACGAAAATGAAAACGAAAAATGTGCAAACCCCCCCCCGAAAAATGAAAACGAACTGAAACGGACCCCTAAACGAAAAACGAAAAACGAAAAATTATTTTTTTGAGTCGTGCCCATCTCTATCTACCACTATTACATACAGTATATTGTCCTAAAGTCCTTGTAAGATGGGATTTTTATTAAAATAAAATAAAATAAAATAATAGTTATAAAATGTCTCCAAAATCCAGAACCTCTATCACATCAATGAGCAAAACTGATAATTTCCAAAAGAAATCATTCCAAGCTAAAAAAAATTATCAAAAGAAATCATTTAAAGGTTTTTATTCCAAGGTTTTTATTTTCTTCTCTTCTTAAATATTTTGTGCTTCTTTTGAAAGAAATTGCAAGCTAAGGGCATTTGGATATCCAGATCTTCCATTATTGGTGTCCATATCACTGTGCCAATTCAAGCAATTTTGTCATAAAATAGATCTGAAGCCCAGGGGGGAAATGAGATGGCATTAGAAAAGAGAGAGACTTAAAGAGAAAATGGCACAGCAGGATCCAATGATTAATATTTTGTAGATAAATAGAATCCGTTTGAACTGTTTATACATAGGAATGCCTCATTTCCTTGTTGTTTTTGGGACCAATATTAAAATCATGCCATCCTGGTTTTCATTTCCCGTTCTAGGCCAGGATTCAAATGAATTGATGCCACTATTTCTATTATGACCAGGAATTTCTTTGATTTCTGTTCCCAGTCATTCATTTGACATAAAAATGTGACCTCCTGTGCACTATCTGGCTAAAGGGCTCAGGTCTTTGATTAACTGCCAAGTGAGAAAAAGTTGTGCTGAAAGCCCACACTGTGCTGCAAGAGTTGACTCCTGGTGAGATTCCACTCTCAGCATAAGTCCATGTTCCTAGACACTTTCAAAGCATGCTTAGTTGCCACCAGATCTCTCTCTGATCTTGTGTGTGTGTGTGTGTGTGTGTGTGTGTGTGTGTGTGTGTGTGTGTGTGTGTGTGTGTGTGTGTGTGTGTGTGTATTGTTTTGTTGACTTACAAATGTCACCTGCATATATTAGAGAAACCTCCTGAACACGAAGAAATAGCTTCATGACATGTGTGTAGCTTCATTTTGGTGCACAGTGGTGGACATCTCCTCACTAGACATGGGCACGGAGCGGCGAAATTCTCGTTTCCATTTTCGGTTCTCGTTATCATTACGTAACGGGTAACGGTAACGAGAATTACTCCGCTCCAGCTCGAACCCGACCCGAAAAAGAAAAATTGGGTCTGATTTTTCTTTGTCGTTCATGGCATCGCGACGATCGCGCGATGCCAAGCAGCACAGAAAAAAAGATTAAAAAAACCAATTCCCGGCCAAAAAAGCAGGCGAAAATATGCCTGCCTCAGTGAGGGCACCTACCAGAGAGGGGTGGTTTCTGGGGGGGATCCCCGGCCCCCCCTCTCCTGTCCTGGGCTGCTGGTACCAGGCTGGGGGGGCCATCCTCGTCGTCTCCATTTGCCATGCGGTGGGGGGGATCCAAAATGGTGACCGTAATATTTATTTTTAAATCGTGGTCCAAAAACCCATCAAAGCACCACAGAAATATTTTAAAATTAGGTATTTTAAATGCTTGATTTTTTATAGTAGCAGCAGTCGGGTTTTTTTCAATAAAACCTCTCCGTTTATTTTATTTTATTTTATTTTTATTTTTATTTTTTTACACCTGCGCAATGATGGGCTGGCCATGGAATGGGACCATGCAAATTTTTGGACCCATTCCACCAATCGCATGGCCAGGTTTTGACTGAGACTTCTGGATGTGCCAGAGAGCATAAAAAGCCCACTAACACTAACACTAACACTAACACTAACACTAACACTAACACTAACACTAACACTAACCCATACACCAGTACACTATCCTTCTTAGTGGGTCAGAGGCACCCAGAGGTGCAGCCCACTAACCCACCCTAACCTTAACTGTAACCCTAAGCCTATCCCTTCCCCTAACCCCAACCCTAACCCAGATCTGTACGCAAGTACGCTTCCCTTCTTAGTGGGTCACAGAGGCACCCAGAGAGGTACCTCCCAGCCAGAGCCCACTACCCCTACCCCTACCCCTAACCTGTACGCCAGTACGCCAGTATGCTTTCCTTCTTAGTGAGTCAGAGGCACCCAGAGAGGTGCCTCTGCCACTTACCCCCCAACCCTAACATAATGTAATGTGTGGTACGTGGCGGCTACGCGAAACGCTTCCCTTCCCTTCCCTTCCCTTCCCTTCTTAGTGGGTCAGACGTCAGAGGCACCCAGAGAGGTGCCTCCAAGAGCCCACTTACCCCAACCCCAACCCCAACCCCAACCCCAACACAAACGACAACAACAAACGGAAACGACAAAATTTTGAAAATTTCCGTGACAAACGGAAACGAACCGAAACGGACCCATCCCCACAAACAACAACTCGAAACGTCATTTTTCCTGGTTGTGCCCATCTCTACTCCTCACACACAGTTACTGTATACAGAAAGTACAGTTTTAATGGTGAATTGCCCAAATTAAGAAAGTTCTGTAGGCATCTGTTGCACGGCGAGTGATGTGACTTGGTGTGCAACAGAACGTTCCTAACACAATTGCAAATAAAAGTTGCACCTTTTGTATAAGTGCACAACTAAATTTTAACCAATGAGTCCTGGCTGTTTCATGATCACAGTTATCTGACTGAGACTTGGTGGTCTCAGTAAGATAAAGTTATCAATAATCATTTATGCCTTCTCCCATGTAAAACTGATTGCATATTTCTGCCATAGCCTTGCCCTTAAGTGCTCTTTGTACAGCTTACTTTATGAGTCAAATCCTAAATGTGTATGTATGTATGTATGTATGTATGTATGTATGTATGTATGTATGTATGTATCTATCTATCTATCTATCTATCTATCTATCTATCTATCTATCTATCTATCTATCTATCTATCTATCATCTATCTATCTATCTATCTATCTATCTATCTATCTATCTATCTAAGGCCTTTGTGCCCAACTCCCTGCTTACTGCAGGAATCCATATTAAAGCACATCTGATAGAGGGCTGTCCAATATTCTCTTGAATGGATCTAGTGTTGGAACTCTCAACATCTCCTGAGGTAATTGGTTCAATTGTTGTACTAATATAACAAACAGTTTCACCTAAATTTGGCTTCCTATAGCTTAAGCCCATTATCACATGTCCTGTACTCTGGAATAATCGAGCATACACTACCTCTTTATGACTACCTTTCAAGTATTTGAAAAGGTCTATCTCCTCTCAGTCTTCTTTTCTGAAGGCTAAACAGGCCAAGCTCTTCCAGTCTTCTCCATCTTGGCACTGTCTTGTTTGCCCTAAGCTACTCTCCAGGACTGATCATTGAATCTTAATTCAATGTTCGGCATTGACTTTCATTTGTAAGTTAATCATTATCATAGTCCTAGTACTGTACTGTCAAAGCAATGGACATTGGTGGACCTAAAGTCAGTAACTGACCCTGCACCCAGGATAAAATACCTATGCTGCATTAAAATTTTTGTAGCCATATTGTGTGTCAAAAACAGGAGATAGGACACAGATCCTGTCCTAATGTTTAGAGCTGATGAAGCCAGTTTCAGTTGATGTTTATTATCTACTCACAGCCTCAAGGCACTTAAAGCTGCATCAAAGACATGAAGCATTGCCTCCTCTTCAAGTGACCTGTTTTCCTCTGTGGACTTCAACCACTACACTGCTAGGTTGAGTCATGATGAAATTTTGAAATTAGTAGATGTCATTACATTCTCGCATTAGCTGAGCATAATAAAGGGTCTGGCTGTTGCATCACTGTCTTGCCCCAAATATCATTATTTGTTGTAGGGAACATTTACTGAAGGATTGCCTTCCCTCTCGAAATGACAAGATGAGTCAGGAAAATGTGGTAAACTGGGCCACACTTTATTAAAAAAATTCAACACAACAACAGCGGGAGGTGCCGGGCATCAGCACACATGGTTGGAACCCCGGGGTCACCTGAGACCCCTCCAACCGGGCAGTGTATGGCGAGACACAACCCCCAGGTGGTGCAGTCAGCCGACGGCACCCAACCAGGCCAGTCGATGTCATTACCCCTCCCTGCATACGATGGCCAAAGCTGGGTAATGCCCAGTGCAGGGAGGCGTCCTCTCGAATCCGCCCTGACACCGTGACCTCCTGATCCGCAGTGCCGTGGTTATGGGTACTTGGGGACAGATGTTTGTTGGATAAACATCGCTGCCCTCCATCTGCTTCTGCTGCCAGTGTGGCCAACAACTCAAGGGACTTCCCTAACACCCTGGCACCAGTGTGGGATAGGCGAAAAATCCCTGCTCTCAAAGGCCAATTCTGAGTGCGGGTCAAAAACTCCTATCCGGCCCCAAGAAAAGGCAACCAGTAACACTCACATTAGTCCTTAAAGTGGTGGGCAGGTGGGGAATGCCAGAACAAATTGCCTGGAGGTGGGGGTCAGAGCTGCCCTTTTATAGGGTGCTCCTCCCCCTCCCCTCTGGACGTTCTCGCACGTCCCTCCTCCTCTCACGCCTTCTCGCGAGAGGGCAAAGTGGCTGCCACCAGGCGGAGAAACCGCCCGCGGAGCCAGGAATATATCAATTTCAGTCTATAGGTTGCATCCAAAAGCATTAGTCTTTCCAATAAAAGAGATATGTCAGAATAGGAACATTGGATTGTACCTGCCATGATCCCTTCTTAGTGGGAAGCCTGTGTTTTTGCATTAACCTCCTACTTCTAACCCATCTCTTGCCAACCAGGAGCTCTGTGCTTCGAAGAGCCAATAGAGAGATGGTGGTTGTTGTATGCAAGAGGGAGGTGCTCATACCATGCAGCTCTTTGTTTGAACTGGCCTGTAAAGTCCAGCCCCATCGGACCATGCTGCTCTGTGCCTTCCAAGAAGAAGCCTGGCATCCATCTTGCCAAGTGAACTTTTAAAAACTCTCTCCTGGCAAATTACATCCCTTGCCATGTTTAGACTTCTATACCTGCTTTGAAAAAAAGAGCTTGCTCTCAAAAGCTCAGCAACTTTTTAAATTTTTCTACTAGCAGCCTATGAAGGTCTCACACCTAGTCTAGTTTTGCTTTTGTTTTAATGGCTGCATGGCTCCAAACCTCTTTCTTAGCAAGAGTGAAGGATGATGGGCGCTGCAACCAAAGAGCATCTCATGTTCCTATCCTAAAGGAAGAGAATCTGCATCTCCCTGATCACCAAATGTGCTGCAGAGGCTTGGGGAACCCAATGGAGCAGATTTTAGTAAAGACTGTGAGGCTGAAAAGCAAAGACAAGAGTGGAAAATTTCATTGCACAAATATATCATGTTGGACGTAGCCTTGGCCAGGCATCATTTATGGAGAAATTGAGAAAAAAATGAAGAATAGGCATATGTGACTTGCTATTGAGATGACAGGATGTTGTACGGCATCCTTGCTTGAAGTCTGGGAGAACTAATTTTATAACAGTTCCCGTGTGAGTTTTCAAGGACTACTGGAGGAACAAGGAATGTTCTTCCTGTGCATCTGCCAAAACTAAATATCATCTAGATCAAACTTGTTCTAAATCATTCATAACCAAAACAGGGCGGGCATGAAAAATCTGTGTCAAAGGATGACGCAACTGCTATTGTAAAATCTGTTTTACATACTGTAGATTCTGCAATCAGATTTGGAAAAAAACTGGCATTGCTGATCATATTTCCTCCATAATTTGATTCTACAAAGCAGCTCGTTGATTAAGTATTTGGCAAATACTTTCAAATATTGTAACTGGCATGGGTGGGTGGTTATCGAGCAGATGTTTAACCTCTCCCCCGAAAAGCTGGCATTTTTAAATGGCATAATCAAATATCTCTTCAGCTCTCAAGTGCACTTGAATTCTAATAAAAATAATAACCCATCTCCATAACCATGGTTGGAGAGATGCTGCAGAGATTTTCAGCTTGGAACCTGTACAAAATAGCGGTTCCTACCGGGCAGAGAATGACAATCTTGCAGTCCTAGAGCTGCTTCTATTATATTTCTAGGACAAATTTGCAAATCATTGGCCACTGCTGTGATGCAAGCGGTACAACGATGGAAGACAGTTGGAGGGAATAACAAAAACATAGAGAAAGCATTCACAATGTAACATTTCATCACTTATATTGTAACAGTGGGCAAAAAGATAGGCTTGGATTTGACCATTTAACAACCACGATCAATTCTGCTTTTAGGGAATGAACTCATTTTTAGCACAGGAGTGGGAAAAGTACTTCTGGGCTGGATGCAGCTGTCTGCAGTCCCAAGTACAGCCCACTCAGTCCCCTCTCAACATCTTAATGTACAGAATTGCTGAGATGCTTAGATGTATTATTCTGTGTAACAAATCCTGCAGCTTAGCCTTAGAAAATTTGGAACTCAGTCCATTCCTAGTCAGCAAATAAGAAGTCCCTGCTGTGCTTCTCAAGGGCTCTATGTCTGTGAAGATTCTCAGTCATCCAGGTGAGTTTATCTGGAAGTTGATTCATGGCTACTGGACTTCTTTTTGAGAGATAGAAACGTTTCGCTGCTCATCCAAACAGCTTTATCAGTCTCAAGGGCTCATTCTCCCCAAGAATTACAGTAAACCTTTTTTATAAGTTGGCTAGGAGTGGGCAGACTGTTACGTATTTTCTTATACCAAACAACAGGGTTTCACCGTAAACACAAATGTTAGTAATGAAAAAGCCTTTGCTTTCCCAGAAAAAAAAATGTCCATCTCTAAACAAGGGAAGCTTGAAATATTTGTCCCGTTTTCAATACATTTGAGCCAGAAACCATGCTTTTAAATTTTCACTCAAGTGAAAGTTGTGCACTGAAGTTAAGTGAAGTTCCTGTGATCGAGTCCCTCCATTCCCAGCCATTTGATCTGAACCTTATCAGCCCGTTCAGCAATGTAGGCTATCACAGCAGGGAAGACCTTTGAAGGGATGCTGTAGGAGGAACTTCAAAAGAGAAAGGAGAACCACCCACTGAAGATAAAGCACAACATCTATTCCTCGCTGCTATCCAGTTGTGTACATTTACTTGTAAGGAAATTTGAAAGGTTTTCCCTCTCTATCCTTTTATAGAATGCTAAAGAGAAGACTGCACTTTTAATGTATTGTAAGAGAAGCAGACAAGTGTGGAGAAGGGGCACTGTGATATGTGCATTGAGACACAAAGACGGATGCACTAAATAATCCAGTTCAGTGTGTGCTTGAATCAAATAACTTTTTAAGAAACAGGGGTTGAGATCCAGAAAACAATGACACAGGTACATTTACTGGCCATCTATGCCAGCCTCTGATGATCTTCGATTTTTATCACATTTTTCCTAGCACATATTGATTTATTTGCTATATAGAGTCTTTCCTCTAAGGGCTCCGTCCCACGTCCCTTTAAAAGCAGTTTAAATTACTAGATAAGCCGTGTCTAAAAATGTCGCCCCCACGGCCGCCAGGCTTTTTGAAAAAAAAGAAAAGAAAACCCGGTAATGCCCCTTTAAGCGATTTTTTTTTTTACTTACCCAGGAGGTAGGGAATTTTTTGCCTCACTTTGATAATCCAACTTTTAAGGAAGCAGATGTCGTGGGACCACGCAGATGATCCAGGTTTCTTTTTCTTTTTTTCTCATAGCACCTGGGGCCGATTGGCACTGTTGTTTTTTTTAAAATTTCTCTGGACCATCGGAGTAACAGGAAGCTCTATCGGGTCCTATAAGTTTTAATTTCCCCCAGCCAAGTGGTCCATTTTTTAAAATGCTAGCGCCACCTGTTGGCCAAGGGGGCTGAACTGCACTTTAAAATAAAATAAAAAAACAGCTTTGAACTGGGAACTCCTGACCCACATATTGAATCACGTGACGGGACGAAGAGGAAAAGCCGGACCTTCAGAAAAATCAAACCCCAGGTGAGATAGCAGCCTAATTAGAAGCTCAAGGCAGCATGGATGCAGCTCTTCACCATTTTTACCTCCAACAAGAACCCTGTTCTATCTGCTGCCCCCCACCCCCTTTGTTGAACTGAAATAAGGTTGGATCTGTTGACTTTTGCTCTATGGTGCCATTTTAAAAGAAGACGAATCCCATGGAAAATGGAAGCATGAAAGGCTTTTCAAGTGAAATAAATGCACAACGAGGCAGTGACATTTTCTCCTTGTGCATTCTGTTTTTATAGGGGCATGTTCTTATCTGAGGTCCCCTCGCTTTCTTTCTACCATCCCCTAAACAGCACACATTGGATTTGTCCTATTTCCAGATTAAGAGTGCATCCATTAAATGGATTCATGCTCACCTCATACACTTTCTGACTCGGGGACTGGCTTTGCAGCATTTATGAAGAATACCTGGACAGTCTCCAAGTCACAAAAACTCCACTTGAGATTTTTGTGCCTGCAAAAGCCATATTTTGAGATGTCCAGCCTGCTGTATGATATAGTTTAAAATAGAAGGAAGGGGCAGTAAAACCCCTTAGCCAGCAGCAGACAGGTAGCATTTTAAAAGCAGGGTCAGTTTTTCAAAACTGGAGCACCTGCTCTCTTCTTTTCCTCTAAGGGCGTGCAGTATCCCTGTAACAGATCAACAGGGCTGCTTTTCTCTGATGTATTGTTGCAATATATCAGAAGAACTGTGTCTGGCAGGAACATGAATTTCAGACATGGGCCTATTTTCTGTGCTTTATTTGAGGACAGTGTTCAGAAAATCAATGTGAGTTTCAGAAGGCAGGAAGAGGAGCTTCAGAAACCTCCCAAGACTCCAAAATGGTTAAATGTAGAATGATTCACTAAAGTTTGAGAAACTATATATATAAGTGGGGCAATATAATAGTCCTTTCAAATAATGACTTGCCTTAAGTTTGGGATTGGGTTCAATGTTTGACATACCTAAATGGAAAGTCACTTGTAGCTAGGTATATCATTTTGCCTTTCTTCACAAAGTCTTTCTAGAGAGGTGAAAATAGGTGTACTCAGACATTATGTGTTAGAAAGGAGGAAATCATTCTATTTTGCTTTCTTCTGTATTCAGAATCAGAAGCTATGGATTTTCTAAGATTATTTTCAAAAATTAATTAAAATGAAATGATCATTCATCCCTAATGCATATGCCTATCAGTCACAGTTGGAACCAACTGTGTCTCCTGCATTTGTCAGTTGGAAGAAGTCTTCTTTTGCTCAGAATAATATTGGGGAAAATACAGATTAAGGCCTTTTAAAGTTGTAATGATTGCAGTAGAATAGATGACACTACATTACATGGATAATTGTCAAAAGATTTTCATGATGCAAGATACGTGAATAGCTTTTTCATGGTAGAAGCTTCACTGTAGCATTGTGCCTAAATACATCAAGTAAAATGAAGTTATAATCAGAAAAGGAATAGAAAATAAAACTGCCAATATCCTTATACAGTATATAAATCCACAGTGCTGCTCAACAGTATACTTTGCATTAAACATAGCATACAATAAGAAATACAGATTAGGACTAGGGAGGGGCACAAAATGCAAAAATTGTGTTTAATTTTGTTCTGTTTCATTCCCCCGTGTTTTGTTTCATATTATAAGTAATGAATTTTTTCAAAAAATGTTATTTATGAAACAAAACAAAACAAAATGAACCCCACATTGCAACAGTGCTCTAGCTGGTGCCACGGGGAATTCAACAGTTCCTTGCAACTGCCTCCCAGCTGATTTCAACAGCTTGATTCCAGCTGGGAGGTGGGTGGTAGGAGGAAAGGAGCAGCCAGGCAGAAGTAAACTCAATGCCTGAGTGAGCTTCTTTCTCCCCTGTCACCCCTCCTCCCAGCACAAGGAGTGCTGTAGGATGTGGGGCCAGCCCCAAGTGCCCACAGCCCTCCCTATCCAGAAAACCTTCCTGGGAGGAGAGGGGAGCATGGGAGAAGGAAGGAAGCAGTGTTAAATTCAAACAGAGCTTCAATTTACCACTGCTTCATTCATTCGTCCTTGCAATCCCCACCTCCCAGCTGGGGCTTTTTGACAGGGTGAGGTTCAGAGAGGGGTTCATGCCCCTTGCCCCACACCCTGACCTGTCAAAAAGCCCCAGGTGGTACATGGGAAAGGGGTGAAATGCAGAAGGGAGTAGGTTTCTTCCCTCGCTGCTCCGTTCTGCCATTTGCCCCTCGCCTGCCTCCCAGCTGGAGTTTTTTTGACAGGATGTGGAGTGGAAGAGGGATACTCCATCTGCAAACCCCCACCTATCAAAAAGCCCCAGCTAGGAGGGAGGAGGGGTGAAAGGCAGAATGGAGCATTGAGGGGGGGGAATCCTGCTCCGTTCTGCCATTTCCCCCTCCCCAGCCTCCCAGCTGGAGCTTTTTGACAGGATTGGGTATGGGGGGGAGGGATGCCACATCTCCAAACCCTGACCTGTCAAAAAGTCCCAGCTGGTAGTTGGGGGAGGGGCAAAAGGCAGAAGGTAGCATTGAGAGGGAAAAAACCTGCTGTGTTCTGCCTTTTGCCCTTCCCCCCACCTACCAGTTGGGGCTTTTTGACACGTCAGGGTGTGTTGGAGGGATTTTAGGGTAAAGGGACTTAGTTATGAAGCTCTAAATGGGCTGGTGTAGTAAATTGGCAATGTGTGTTGGGAGCATGGAGGCAATTAGGGAGTTAATACCATAAAGAAAACTCCTGATTTGCCTCCATGTTCCCAGCACACTTTGCCAATTAACTAACCCCAGCCCCTTTAGAGCTTCATAACTAAGTCCTGTTACCCCAAAATCTTTCCAGATTTTAGGGGGTTCCCTATTATTGCTTCATTAAGGTACCCCTGCTACCTTGGGGCACCAAAGTAGCAGAGGTACCTTCAGAAAGCAATTTTAGGGAACCCCCTGAAATTTGGAAACTTTTGGGAGTAAGAGAGGTGACTTATGAAGTTTCCCCTAGGAAAAAAGCCTTCTAATTGGAATCACATGGAAAGCAGAGGCAGCGCTATCGCTTGCCTGATCAGCTTCCAATTCCAACTAGAAAGTTTTTTTCCTAGGAGCACCCCCTTTGGAGCTTCATAACTCAGCTCCCTGAACCCCAAACCTTTCCAAATTTCATGGGGTAGGCTACAATCTCTTTCTGAAGGTACCCCTGTCATTTCCTCTAGAACAAATTGTTTCATTCTAGAGGGAAATATTATGCTTCCCCATTTCATTCATTTTGTTTCATTTCGTTTTGTTAGCTAACAAAACAATGAAACAGTGCTTCCCCATTTCATTTCATTTTGTTTCATTTCTTTTTGTTAGCTAACAAAATAATGAAACAGTGTTTCATTTTTCATTAGGTGCCCATCCCTAATTAGGACCTTCTAACGTTATGATTGCAGTAGATTAGATGATTCTAGAATACATGGATAATTGTCAAAAGATTTTCATGATGCAAGAGACATCAAAAGAAATGAACCCGACTTACCTGGTCTACCCGTTATGGCCAAAGTGGTGGAGGCCTGAAAGGTTGGACATGGCCAAAACGGTGGCTACCATGTGGTGGCCATGGTGCCTTGGTGTCCTGCATCACATGCAGGGGGCTGGCCTATGGGCAGGCTGCTTGAGGCCCATGTGATGTGGCTGCATTCAGGCATTGCAAATGCACATACATATTCACAAACAGGTGGGACTAAGGCCTTTTAAAAAGGAGAAACATGGCAACAAGACCACAGTTGTTTGGCTGAGCCATTGGGTCAGGCACCCAACAGTATCTTTGGGAGAATCTGATCACTTGCCCATGGGGCGGGGTATTATCGGCTTCCAACTCAAGTAGAAATGATTTTCTCCTAGTGGGCCCACTTTGAAGTTAATAACTCAGCCCCCTGTACCCAAAATCTCTCCAAACATTGGGGCCTTACAGGAAAGAGTCCAAACAGTCCCCTGCAATTATGGTTCCTCTAGGACCCAGGGGAGCCATTAATGAATCATTTTGTTTTGCTTTGTTCTGAAACTACTTTGAAAAATTGTTAGTAATGAAACAAAATGAAAGTACTAAAGAAATGAAACAAAACAAAATGAAACACTATATTTTCATTTTGTGCCCATCTCTAGTGCTGGAATATCCAAAATCAATCAAGTTGCAGGAGCAATTCCCCTGTTTTGAAAGGCTACAGTGTTTTCAAGCTGTTTGCCTTTGAAAAGAGCTGAATAGAGCTGTGAATAGAGCTATGTAAGGTCACATGTGCTGTGGAGAAAGTAATTCCTCATAATGGTAGAACCTGGGCCCTGAATGTTGGGGGGTGTAGTGTAATTTAGAAGTAAGGAAGCCTTTCTCTAAGGCCAAATGTAAACAAAGACAATATTAATATGCTATGCCTAGCCTGCTCTAGATTTGCTATCTCAAATGAATGTAAACAAAGCTCGAAGATGCATTTCATCTAAGAAGCAAGTGAACCCTGATTCATCAAAGGGCAACATGTGATGTTTTTTCTCATGCTGTGAACAGAGATGGAGAGAGGGAGATTTTTCCTGAATGGATTCTGAAATATGGACTAATTAACTAATGCTTAACAATGTAGTCTTGAAGTAGAATTAGTGACGCTTTTGCATCTGAAGTTTGCTTTAGATTTCATTATGTTAGGAAGGGAAATCATGTCTTTATTTTCCAGTAAGGGAATATTCCTGTGAAATCCTTATTAGTCAAATAAATGCTTTTAATTATTATTCGAGTGAAGGTGCCTTCTTGAATAATTATTCTGGTAAGTAAGAAAGGTTTTAGAGTAAGGCTGGGAGATTCTTAGAGAACCCTTTTGGGGCTTGACTTCTCCAGACACCAGCTTTCAAGCAGCTGTGAATGACTGATTGCAGATGGGTCTGGGCAGAGGAGCCACCCTGTGTATTCTGGTACAGGGAGAAAATGGGAAATACTTCAGATAGTCAGGACAAGTAAAATCAGCACTTAATTATCATAGCACATAGTTAAGATGTGGAGTTCACTGCCGTGAGATGCAATGATGCCTACTAGAGATGGGCACGAAACAGAAAAATGGTGTTTCGGTGTTTCGTTTGTCATTGATAGGGCTGTTTCGGTTCATTTCTGTTTGTCGTGAAATTTTTGAAAAATTTTGTTACCGTTTTTCGTTTTTTCGTTTGTCGTTTCTACCCGCTTTTTGCATGATTTTTAAAGCATTTCTGTGCGCAGGCATCCCCGAATGCCCCAGACCAGAGGGAAAACACTAAAAAAATGGATGCTGGCAGAGACACAGTATAGACTAGGTATGCAGGGAGGCTGCAAAGGCAGCGGCGGGCGTTGCTCAGGGTGCAAGGCAGCCGCAGAGTGACTGCACTGCGGGGCAAGGGAGGGTACTCACCGAAAGGTACGCAGCACGCACCCACACAGGGAGGCTGCAGGACTGAAGCTAGAGTCGCAGCAGAGACAGCAATCCCACCCTAACTCCCACCAGAGACTGCAAGGAGGATGGGGGCTGCCAGAGCTTTTTATGCCCTCTGTGGCTTCCAGACCTGCCCGCCCAGTCTGCCACCTGGGCATGCTATTGGTTGAACATGTTCCCATCACATGGCTTGCCTCCATTTTGTGGCTGGTGGCGACATCCATTTTAAAGGGAAAAGAAAAATACATCGCGATGGGAGAAGACTAAAACAAATGTTTTAAGGACCCCACCCCCCCTGGTAGGTATTATTAGACAATATAAATAATTATCACTGCGTTTTTATGGATGTCCAGGGCATTTTTTTAACATTTAAAACAGCTCATTTCATTGCGTATCGCCATTAACAGAAACGAAATGTAACGACCACATTTTTCACGGTTCTGTTTGTTTCGTTGCATTTTCATCACAATTTTCGTTTGTTATTTCGTTGCGTAACGGAAATGACAAACAGTAACGGAAACAAAAAATGTTCGTTCCGTGCCCATCTCTAATGCTTATTAATGTGAATCGCCTTAAGAGGCAGTTGGAGAAATTTATAGATGGCTGTGCTATCTTTGATCTTTACTCATTGTGGACATATACTTTCTCAAGAACACAAGCAGTATCTCTGTTGCTGGAGATGAGTGGTGGGGGTACTGTAACATACATGTCTCAGTCTGGTTGTAGAAAACTGGCTGGCTGTAATATGTTGCATTAAATGTGCCTTTACTCCAATCAACTTCATGTATTATTATATAGCTTCACAGACCATTTCCCACCAGGTATGGAGAATCTTCATACAGGTATCAAATATGACACAGCTTTGGAAATCTGACAAAATTTTCCAGTGTTGGTATACACATTTTGAATGTCTGTGAAGATTCTCAGTCGTCCAGGTGAGGTTATCTGGAAGTTGAGTCATGGCAACTGGACTTTTCTTAAGAGATTTAGCTACTCATCCAAGCAGCTTTGTCAGTCTGAGGAAAGTTAGGGGCAAGTCCTTCAACTTAGAGTTCACTTTGATTTCACATCAACCTGTTCTGAATAGGCTCATGGGGTGGACAGTGGCCTGAATAGGCTCATAGGTGGACGATGGCCTGGAGTGTGTGAAAATCCCACCTATGCAACCCTTCCCCAAACCCATTAAGTATGGCTTTTTACCTGTATCCTTGCTGGTGGATGTGTGAAGTGCTTCAGGTTTGTTTGGGGGTTGATGAAAGGGCCACTTGATAAGTAGCAGACAGATTGTTCCTGAGTCCCCCACCTCTGTTGAAAGAAGGGTTTTCAATACACATATGAATGGGTTTCCTGACCCCGCTCTCAAACCACTTATCTTCTCTTTTTAATCAAGGTGAACTGTAAATTGGATGGCTCACCACTAACTTTCCTCAGACTGAGGAAACTGCTTGGATGAGCAGTGAAACATTTTGATCGCTCAAGAGAAATCCAACTGCCATGACTCAACTTCCAGACACATTTTGAATGGAAACTTTCAGACTTAGTCATGCATTTTGAATCTAAAATTGTACCTTGCTGACTAAAATTGAAATACTTTAGGCTTAGTGTCATTTTGAAATAAATGAAACAGGAATGAGGAACATGTTTTTATGTGTAAGAATGAAGTAGGTCACCATTTTATCATCTCTAGCCAATTATGATTATGACTATTTAAGGCTATGAGAGGTACATTGAGAATAATTGTTTTGTGACTCGTGGTTTTGCTTTAGTGTAATAGAGATCTTCAACCCAAACAGTGAGCCCAAAGGCATCCTGCTTAAATGCCAACAACAGTAATATGGTGGGCTCTACCATTAGGCAGAATGAGACATGCCTCAGGCAGCAGATATTGGGTGGCATAAAATGCAGTCATATTACGGTGTATTTCTGTTTTTACTTATTGGAATTGAGAAGTGCTTGTTATAGTTTCTGATTCATATACCAATATGATTTGACTGGATTTGGAGCATGGTGCGCCTTTTGATTGGGTAAGGGACAATATTTGCTACAGTTTCTGAGGTAAACATGTCTTTAAAAAAGGTAAAGGTAAAGGTTCCCCACACACATGTGTACTAGTCATGTCCGGCTCGAGGAGTGGCGCTCATCTCTCTTTCCAGGCCAAAGAGCCAGAGTTGTGCAAAATCTGTGGCCATGTGGCCAGCATGGCCAAATGCATTTCTGCTCATAGAACACTGTTTACCTGCCCACTTTTTATAGTGGTACCTACTTGTCTACTTGTATTTGCATTCTTTCAAACTGCTAGGTAGATAGAAACTGGGGTTAACAACAGGAGCTCACTCTGCTGCGTGGCACTCAGGATTCGAACCGCTGAGCTGCTGACTATGCAGCCAACAGTTTTAGTGTTCTAGCCCACTGAGCCACCATGTCTTACACTGGTCCTTTTCACATATTCAAACAGGGATCAATGAACATGTGTGAGAAAGGAAAATATCAAAGCGTTTTCTATATGCTTTCAGTACCTATAGCTGGACATCCAGAGCTCCCCACACTTTGTAATGAATACATAATAAACAATAAATAGATTACTGATGAGCCCTGCATAAACATTGGATAGGAGTTCCTATAAGAGCTGGGAAAATTACATTGAAACATATCTCTCAAGACACCCAAGCCAGGATGCCCATTCAATCTTTACTGCCTGTCATTGGCTAACAAAAACCTTAGCAAAAGTAGGGGCCCTACATAAATGGAACATCTTCTCTCCGCCCCCCCCCCCAAGATATCTGGGTTAGTCAAGTCTAAATGATGCAAGGTGGCCTGATTATGATAACCCAGTAGACTAGAGAGATCATTTCAAGTCCCCATACTATGCACAGCAGAGGGTTTCTCTCAATGATCTAGTTAGAAGTTTGTCACTGTAAATTAATTTATTTGCTTAGAACTCAGAGCAGTTCTTTGTCCTGGCTCATCTTAAATACTAGTTATGCAATCCTGAAAAGGCAATACTAGGATTTTAGAGGAAAGGTGTATGATTTTAGTTATTATCTCAGAAGTAGTTGGGCAGCAGGGCATTTGGTTACTGATGTCACAGGGCATAACTTGAAAAAATTTGTTCTGACTCATCCTTTAGTCACAAGACAGAAAACATAATTGGCCCTCTGGAAGTTGAGTCATGGCAACTGGACTTCTTTTCTTGAGGGATCAAAATATTTCGCTACTCATCCAAGCAGCTTCGACTGATGAAGCTGCTTGGATAAGTAGCAAATGTTTTGATCTATCAAGAAAAAGAAGTCCAGTTGCAATGACTCATCTTCTAGATAACCTCACCTGGATTACTAGGAATCTTCACAGAAATTATTGGCCCTCCTGTAGTTTTGATTATACTGTCTGGATGTGGTTCCTGGCAATCAGAATATGAGGGTTCTACCAGACAGAAATGGCTGAAGAGTGTCTTGCAGAAGACTTCCAGGTCTTCCTCTGTACTGTCAAATTTGTCTTTACCTGACCTCCATTTTGAATTCAACTTGCTTTTTTCAACCAAAGGTTTTCTTTCTGTCTGAGTCACTTTCCTCTATTCAAACAGTGCTGCCAGAATACAAAAAGCGGGCCCTCTGAGCTGCAGCTACCTTTGACATTTCCCTGGCCTGATTGGAAAGAATAAGCCCAGAACTATGACTACAGACTTTTAGGAGATGTCTCCTTTAAAAGACACAAGGTAAGAATGATCAGGATAAAATAACTCCTGGCTCAGTTTGCCAGCCTCAACACTTCAGGTAGAGAAGAACTCAGCTATTGTTACCATTAAAGGTCTATTCTGAGTCAGATGTCAGTTCGGGCATAGCTGCAAATCATTTGCCTGTGAGACTCTCTATGTTACTTGCTAAAGGAGACTTATTTGCACAAGAGAGGACAGTGCAAATGCATGTAAACTTGAGAAGCAGTGCCAGAACGACACTTGCGATAGTAGAGGTTCCCTTTTGGAAAACATTTGCAATTGTGCGGTAACATGAGCGACTTGCAAGGTAGTACACTCCAATGGCTACTCGTTCTTCCACAGGAATTGCAGACCGCATGACAGTGTCCCTCCGCATTAGGTAAGGTCTAAGCACAGCTGCGAGTTCAAACAGTGTCTGGAGGGTCATTCTAAAGTTCTCAATCCACTGTCTATCATCCCAGTACTGCAGTACAGCATCGTGAAACCACCGGGAACGCCCGGGGTAGGTCCAGCATAACTTCTGTCTAGGTGATGTGACCCTCCACTCAGCAACAGCCCAAAAAACAGCATGGGCAAGTGTGTTTGCAGAGTCAAGGAACTCACTGCTGCTGGCTTCATTATCTCCCAACCCCATGCAGTGCTGCAGAACAGAAATGCAGTTGAGAATGATGTTGACATTCTCCAAAACAGCCGCCAAAACGGACTGTCTGCGCCGCAACGAATTCCACCGGCGTCGATCCAGCGTTGGAGGCATGGCGGACACAGCAGTAGGCAATGCCGGAAATGAATCTCACCCCTGGTCACCCCTGGATACAGTCCAGAAAAGACTTTATGGTTACTTTGGAGGACCAACTCGTCGGACGTTGATCTATGACACCAGAAGCCACCTAGTGACAGATTTTGGAAGTGGCTCAGCAGAGAGATGCGTCTATGGAGTTTGACATGGAATGCTTGGACGAATAAATATGCACATGGGGGGGAAGGAATGGAGATTTTACGGGAGACCGTCGATTAATCGAAACACCGAAAAACCACAATTGTATGCCCCTTACAGAACCACCAAAAAGGAAATGAAACTTGGTTTTGGATTCGGTTCAAGGACGTGAGGTTCGAGTGCCTTCGGCTTCACCAAGTATGTATGTGAGTACAATTGAAAGAGGGGCGGCCCCGATTTAAGATCATGTGACCAAATTTGAATTCAGATCGGAGCCAACATCACCACGGCACGAGGAGGTACGTGAAGTAACCGCCCTTGTCCCATTTTAAACTCGGAGGACAAAACTGTTAAGTTTGTTCTTCTGTAATGGAGAGGGGGAGATTAAACAACATTTTCTCTTCTTTCCACTATGGTTTGCTTTGCTTTACCAAATATCCCTCTTCCCGTACTGCTCGTGTTTTTTCCAAAATACCACTTTTCCACAGAATGTGATACATGTTCTGCATTTCAGGCCCCAGGACCTCTGCAGAATTCTGTAGACCAAGACAGACACTTGGAGGTGCCCTTCAGTAGGGCCCGTAGATGTGTGGCAGCCCTTGATCACATTCCCCCTTGAATAACAACCATTTTATGCCCCCACATTTACGGAAGGAGGTGGCCTAAGTTCTGCAACGTTAAAAACAAGGATGGGAGGTGAAAGAACATTATGTATCATTTCAGCAGGGATAAAATAAGGCAATCAGGTGGTTTCAAAGTTGCACTCATAGCTGATCTTCTACAGCAGGGGTGGGCAACTTGTGACACCAACACTTGATCCCAACAGAATCTTCTGCTTCTCCTCTATTCACTTTTAGGTATCCTTTCCTATCCCAACCCACCCCCCAAAAAAGTTCCACTCCAGGAAGCCTCCAAGGAGAGCAACTTTTAAATGTGCCATTAGTCTCCCTGAAATGTTTAACCCCCAAAACTATGAAAATGTGAATTTCTGGACACTTTTTTGGTGTGTGTGGTCATTGCACCTCCTGTAGACTCCTGGGCAAAGAAATGACCCATGAACCCACCAAGGTTGCCCAACACTACTCTAGAGCATTAAAATCTCACTTGCTGCAACCACAGATAGATAATTTTCTCATAAACTCAAGTCAGTCAAACAAATAGTTCCAATAAATAAATAAAGTGTTCTGCTTATATACCTCCCCATACTACTTCAAGTAGTCTCTGGGCGGTTTACAGTTTTTAATTACAGTATGCAGGCTACACACTAACCCCCCCCCAAAAGCAGGCAGGGTACTCATTTTACCGACCTCGGAAGGATGGAAGGCTGAGTCAACCATGAGCCTGCTACCTGGGATTGAACCCCAGGTCATGAGCACAGATTTACCTGCAGTGCAGGCTTTTAACCACTGTGCCAAAATGGTTATTTATTTATTTATTTATTTATTTATTTATTTATTTATTTATTTATTTATTTAAATAGAAAGGTGTGAAAATTAGCTGTTTAAAAAAACAAGAACAAACAGGAAGGGGAGTGTGGAAGTTGAGTCATGGCCACTGTACTTCTTTTTTTGAGAGACTGAAACATTTCATTACTAGAGATGGGCACGACTTAGCGGTATTTCCGTTTCCGTTTCCGTTACTCGGTTCCGTTACTCTACGGAAACGGTAACGGGAATTACTCCCCCAGACTTCGAGCTCGAACCGACGAACGAACAATTTTGGTCTGATTTGTCGTGCTCATTCCTTGCATCGCGAGATCGCGCGATGCCACACGCGGCACAGAAAAAAAGTTTTTAAAAGTTAAAAAAACCCGGTTCCCGGCCAAAAAGCAGGCGGGAAAATGCCTGCCGTGCCTCAGGGCACCCACCAGAGGGGTTGTTTCTGGAGGTCCCCGGCCTCCCCCCTCATCCCCCGTCCTGGGCTGCTCTGGTGGAACTCGCCGCAGGCTCGCAGCCAGCAAAAAGCCCAGTCTCGCCGCCAGCCGCCGCAATTAAAGCGCAAGCAAGCGGCACGGACGGCACAGGAAAAAACTTTTAAACTCTCCCCCCACCCATTCCCGGGCCAAAAAAGCAGGCGGAAAAATGCCTGCTTGACTAAGGGCGCAGGGCACCTACCGGAGGGGTGGTTTCTGGAGGGGGGGTCCCGCCTCCCCCCCGTCCTGGGCAGCCGGACTCGCGAGTCGCCATTGCCATGCCATGCGGTGCGGGCGGGGGATCCAAAATGGGGCGGCAAACGCAATATTGTTTTTGAAATCGTGGTCCAAAAACACACAAGCACAACAGAAACACGCGAAAATTTATAAACTGCCAGATTTTTCACAGTAGCAGTGGGTTTTTTCTTGCAACAAAATGTCTCTCCTCTCCTCCTCTGTCCTCCATTGATTTTATTTTATTTTTATTTTTTTTACACCTGCGCAATGATGGGCTGGCCGAGTGGCCAGCCATGTGGGAGTGGACAACCATGCAAATTTTTGGAGCCATCCCACCAGTCGCATGGCCACTTGGCCATGGAGACTTCTGGGATGTGCCAAAAAGCCCCCTAAAACCTGCCCTAGCCCTAACCCTAACCCTTGACTCCGTACCCATACGTCACAGACTGTCTTCTTAGTGGGTCAGAGACGCACCCAGAGGTGCAACCCACTAGCCCACCGTAACCTTACCCGTCACTAGCCTAACCCTAGCTCTTGCACTAAGCCACCTTAAAGCCAGATCTACTTGCTTGCATTGCACTACACGCAGCAAGTACAATTCCCTTCTGTGTGAGACATGGTGGTGCCAGAGCCTTGTGAAGGGCGGGCATGACCCTATCACTCTCACACTGGTCTCACGTCTGCACATTATGTTATGCAATATCCATATGGCTATTGCATAGCATTTTGCAGCAGCAGCAGGTGAGGAAGGGAGACCCCCATGTAGAGGGGTCTCTCTTGGAGCCTGCTTCCCCTTCCTAGTGGCAGGAGGCACCCACGGGTGCCTCCAGGAGCCCACTTTCCCTTTATAGCGGGCCAGAGGAGGCACCCACCCCACAGAGGTGCCTCCAGGAGCCCGCTCCCCCCCAAAAAAACCAGTACTAACGACAACGAAAAAACAAAAAAACAAACCGACTAATTTTTGCGAATTTTTGCGAAAACCGGAAACGACCCGAAATGGGACTGGCCCGACTAACGACAACTCAAAAAAATTTTTTTTCAAGTCGTGCCCATCTCTATTCATTACTAATCCCAGCAGCTGCTTGGGTGAGCAGCTAAACATTTTGAGTTCTCAAGAAAAGTAATGCAGTTCCTAAGATTCAGCTTCTAGATACCCTCACCTGGGTGACCTAGAATCTTCACAGACTAAAAGGGAAGTAATTTGAAGGACAAGGGCCTAGGAGGATGGGAATAAATAAATAAATAAATAAATAAATAAATAAATAAATAAATAAATGTATTGGCAAGGAGCTGGCTCAATAGGAGTGTGCATACCTTTGCAAGCCCAGACCAAAATAATGAGGCGACACAGTGTTATTTGGATTAAACAAGGGCCACAATGTATTATCAACAGGAAATAACTCTTTATCAGAACTGCAACTGAAAGAGGGCCTGTGATGTAGCGCAGGTTTTATTGGTGGATATTATAGATTCTAGGTCCCTCCTATAACAGCGTTTCCTGCGGCATGTTACGATGCCGAGGATGGGAAGCCTTACAGATTTTTGGGCATCCTTTTCCTCTGAATAAAATTAATCATTGGCAGCCCTCTTGTATGTGCTGGGGATTGCTATTTAGTTGGACCTATAGCTAATTCCTATTCTAGCTGATTATCTGAGGGCTACCAAGCACCTTGAAGATGCAAAGTGAAGGAGGGACCTAGTTAATTAATATACTGCTTGCGCTACCCGCCAATTGTGACCGGTCATGGGTATTAACGGAGCCCATCACCAGCTTGTGGATGGTGGGATGGGTGAAAATACACTGCCACTTTCAGCCAATTTGAGTGACAGTCAAAAATTCCCATCCGGCCCCGAAGTGACCAGCAAAGCATCACCATCCGTAATTTAATAAGTGGCGGTCTGGTGGGGAATCCGGCGACTGCGCAGGCTGCCAGTGGGGAGTGCATTAGAGCATTAAATAGGCACACTCCCCTTGCGCAGCCTACGAAAGGAGCGCAGCCAACTGGCACCTCCTTTGGCCAGCTGGACCACACGTGGCAGCGTAGAGCAGCCTTGGATAAGGTTCAGATGACCAAGGAAAATGGGTGACAAATATGAGCTAACATGTACAGCTTCTTCTGGACAACACCCACATATTAATTTATACCATCAGTCAGTCTAAAAGAGTTTAGTCAGATTTTGATTCAATTTAAAATGCACCAAGTAGATGTATTTATTTTCTTTGCTACTTTTTGTGTGGAATGAAAAAAAACATGTATTTGGAGCTCATCAGGAAAACACACAGCATCAATGTTTGGAGAGCTAATTTACACATTTATATCATTAATATACTGGAGGCATTTGGCTGTTCACAGATGCCATGACCTGCAGCTATAAAATATACCCAGCTTGATTAATTTGGAACATTCTTGCTCCAAACTCTCTTTGACTAGATGTTGTAAATCATTTTAAGAGGATGGGTTATGGCTACAGACAAGTTAGTATTTATAATTTAACTGTCGATGGAGATGCACTGTCTTAGGAACATGAGATATACCAACATACTTACAGCAGATATGGATTGCATAGCATAATACATGCCCATGCATTTGTGGTCAAGAACCATGCCTACTTAAGACATGATAGGATACATTTCTTTCTTTCTTTCTTTCTTTCTTTCTTTCTTTCTTTCTTTCTTTAGCCCTGAAGTTATCTCCATTTTGTCTAAGATGAAACATAAACAAAACAATCAAGTGATGGGAACATTTCTGCACTAAACATTTTTAAGAGCCGTAGCTTTTGAGTAGGAGGCACAGGGAGAGACAATGAAAGGTGAGTAGATAATTTCAATAAGCATAGTAGAATAGAATAGAATCTTTATTGCACAATTATCAGATAATTGCAAAATAATACACTACTATCATGCCATAATTATCAATATTTAGACAATAAAATAAACAATATTAATATTAATATTTTGAAATATAGCATAAAATATAGTATTTATTTACTTAAACCAATTTAACTAAAATCCCCTAAAGCAGCAGTAACTTTACAATTTTAAAATATTTACATATAACATTTAAATTACATTCTAAGAGTCTATCTTCATGCCTCTGAATCGTTATGGCATTTTACACCTATACCATCCAACTATTTAGCTCTGTATGAAGTGGCTTTAAAGCAAATATTACAACTCTATTTATTATATCTAGTTTGGATGTTTGCAATAAAAAACTCAGTTTCACTAAGATGCAATAAGCTTAGTAAATCCCAGTACAGTAGGTCCATTGAGTCATTAGGGATTTGGTGACTCAACTCCTCTGTAAGCTCCATTGATTCCAGTGGGCCTACTCTAGTTGTGTCTACTATGCTAAAGTACAAGTGGCAACTAGAGTAGGACCTCATGGAAGAGATTATCAAATCCTCAATGATTCAATGGGCCTACTCTACTCAGATTAACTGCATTAAGCAACAGGATTTGGGCCACTGTCTTATGTTCTTTTCCTAAGGTATACATTTTTATTATATATGTGTAAAATTTTCATTTATTCCTTTACTCATTCATTGTGTTCAGTTAATGATATTCCAAATATACTGTATATACTCGAGTATAAGTCGACCCAAGTATAAGTCGAGGCCCCTAATTTAACCCCCGAAAACTGGGGAAACGTATTGACTTGAGTATAAGTCTAGGGTGGGAAATGCAGCAGAGCCTGGCAGCTCTTCCTTTGTGAGCTGGGGGAGTGGTGTGTGATGTTTAAATTTAGTCACTGATGCAAGTGCTTGGGTCAGCGGCTAAAAGTCATTTTAAACATCGTGTGCCACTCCCCTGTGATGCAGAGGGGGGTCATGAGAAGCAGCATGCAATGTTTGAAATCACTTTTAGCCACAGTTGACTTGCCTCAATGGCTAAAAGTATTGACCCGAATATAAGCCAAGGGCCCCTTTTTTTCATCCCAAAATTAGGGCTGAAAAACTAGGCTTATATTTGAGTATATACAGTATTTGCTTCTTTATAAATCTATGGTGAGGCCCCATCTGGAGTACTGTGTACAATTCTGGTCACCATACCTCCAGAAGGATATTATGGAACTGGAAAAAGTCCAGAGGAGAGCAACCAGAATGATTAGGGGACTGGAACATCTTCATTACCATCTGAGCTGCAACGGCTGGGCCACTTTTCTTTCTTTCTTTCTTTCTTTCTTTCTTTCTTTCTTTCTTTCTTTCTTTCTTTCTTTCTTTCTTATTTATTTATTTATTTGTTTGTTTGTTTATTTACTTATTTATCCAACTTATATGCACCCACTACCCAAAGGTCTCTTGAACGACAGCTTCTAAGAAGTGACCTGATTGAAGTTATAAAATCATACACGGTGTGGACAAAGTTGATAAGGAAAAACTGTTTTCCCTATCGCACAACACTAGAACTAGGGGGCACTCCATGAAATGTTTGGGTGCTAGATCTCAAACAAATAAGGGAAAGTACTTTTTCACCCACAGAATCACTGGGCTATGGAACTCCCCATCAGAAGTGGTGACAGCTGGCAGCCTTGACAGCTTTCAGAAAGGATTAGACAAGTTCATGGAAAACAAGTGTATTGATGGCTATTGGCTATCATTATGGATGCCTAAGGACAACCTCCAGGTTGGAGAGATAGGTAGGATAACTCTCAATGCCATTTACGTGCAGGTGAAGACATCTGCTTGGGAACACCCTGAAGCAAATGTTGAGCCACTGTGTGAGACAGAATGCTGGACTCGATGGGCTGTGGCCTGTTCCAGCAAGGCTGTTCTTATGTTCTTATGTTATGAAATTATACATTATATGTATTTATTTGAATATAATTTGGATGGACATAAAGATCTGATGTTTGTAATTTCCTCCCTGTCTTGGGAAACAGAAATATATATATTTATTATTATTATATTTATATACCGCCCCATCTTCCGAGATGGAACTCGGGGCGGTGTACAATATACATTTTATTTGTTTTAATAGTATTCATATAGAAAATAAACTGAATAAATTCATTTTAAAATTATAGGTAATGTTAATTTCTTTGCTATAGTCTTATTAAATATTGAATTGAAAATCTGATGTATTATTGCAGCATGAGAGTGCCATAGTAATCTTGTACTGGCAAATGAACATTCTCTAAGGCAATTCTAAAAAATGGGGACAGCCAAAACAAAAGCAAGTAACTTTTAAACTGAGCTAGTGAAATTTACTATGCTAAGAGACAGGATTTCAGTCATTGTCTAGCATGGCCTATACTGTAGGCAAGTGTTCTAGACCCAAGGCTTCTGAATTTGTTTCAGAAATAATCCTAGGTAATCTTGTTGACCTTGTCCTTCTCCAAATCTCCCTGCCCCCTCCACCCTCACATTTTGTGATTTATTCCATCTTTCTTTAATTAAGGCATATGGAACCACAATTCACTTGCTAATTCAACAAAGTACAGTACCAGTTGCACCTGAAGAGTAGAAATAATCATGATCATCCCTTTAGATAAAAAAAAGATAGCTGAAGTGCCTAAACTGCCATAAATGCCACTCTGCAGATATTGTTGTGAAGTGAATCCTGTACCATCTACCCTCATTGTAAATCTTACACCGCCTTCTGAAGATTTACAACATAGGAGTGTCATATGTTGTACATATATTGATATACCTCAATAGCACCCCCATCCCATACCTCCCACAGTTTGTTCTTCTAGATTCAGCCAGCCCTCCTGACCTGTCCTGTTCTTGGTGTCTTTGTATTCTACTCTTCTTTCAACTGTTTACTTCAATTTTGGATGTATGGTCCCATTTCTACTTTCTACTCAAATAGATTGGCTGTCAAATACATCCTTGACATCCCCTTCCGTCTGGTGACATTGCATAGTAGAAAGAAAGCTGACAACTATAGCAACATCCACACATTTATTGACTGACTGCATTTTCAGACTGACCAATAGCCAGAGTTCTGTGGGCAGTATACAATATATTAAAGACATACAATACAGACAATGAAACAATGAATAAAAGTAGTGCATCATAAAACCAAGACCAAAAACAAAAACAAATTATACAGCAAGCACTAGGAGTAGAAATACTGTAGCACGTTAAGCAGCAGCAATGTGAAAATAATTAAATATATTTAGTGATATAAAATACATGATGTTCTTTGCTCTCCTGGCTGAGCTGCAAACAGAAGCCAAAAATGTATAACAGAAGGACAAGGGTGATCATACCAATCTATTTGTATCTCATTGTGGGCAGACTGCTGTAGGACACACAGGATTGTATTTCATCAGGGTCATTCCTGAATATTTGTTTCCATGTTTATTTCAAGTCCCCAAAAGGACCTCTGGCTTGGCTTTTGACCATGCCTTGCTTCTCTTTCCAAACTGGACTCTTTTCCTGTAATGACAAAACAATGGCAGGTTCAGGTGATAGAATCCTCCTTTGGCTAAGATGCAGAGTCAGGGGTGTTTGTGTATCACTGAGACATCTAAGGGCTGGAGAAAAGAGCTCAGAGGCACTCGTTGGACAGAGTGACTCACTCTGCATGAGTCTTGCATTCAGTCAGGCATTCATAGGTTGGCAACTGGTATATTCAAACAAAAGGGATGTGGTGCGGTTAAAAAGCAGAGAAAGGGAAACGGAAGGTAATACCCTATGTGAAAAATGATGAGCTGTTGTCAGAAAAGAAGGAACTGGCAGTTCCCCTATTCTTAATGGTGTCCTAGGAAGCTAAGCAGGGTCGGCCCTGGTTAGTACTTGGATGGGCGACCACCAGGGAATACCCGGTGCTGTAGGTGCCTGGAGTAGGAACTGGCAAGCCACTCCAGTATTCCTGCCAAGAAAACTCCATGGACACAGGGTCACAAAGAGTCAGTCACGACTAGAGGTGAGCACGAAACAGAAAACTGATGTTGTGGTTAATTCTGTTTTGGGCCCACCCTTGGTTCGGTTCGGTTCGTACAAATTTTTAAAAGAAAAAAATAGGTGATGACGGCAATCCTGGCAGCGGCGGTGGCCTGAAAGGCCCTGGCAGCGGCTGCAGGGACAATGGGATGACTCACCAGGCAACAGGAGGCCTCACTGCCACATTCAGAGCCCCAGCCTCAGCTGTGTCAGGCAGCAGTGGGCCGTTCCGCTGCCGCCTCCAACGGCCCAGCGCTTTTTTATTGTTAATTTTTAATATAGTTTTTATTTTTAAAAGTCCCTGATGCTCGAGGTGTTAGCTTCCCCATGCCTGGGTTTTAGTATTTTTTTAATTTTTTTCCCTCCTGACCAGAGGGACTTCTGTTTTGTTTTGTTTTAATTTTTTAAAGTCCCTGATGCAGGGCATTTTTTTTGCTCCTAGCCTGCAGCGACTGCTGGTCTTCCAGGTGACAAGGTACGAGACCGGGGGGGGGGGATGAAAAATGAAATGAAACAAAACAGAAATTTCCATTTTGTCTCATTTTGTTAGCTAATGAAATGAATAACAAATAACAAAATTAATTAAAAACACAATTAATGACACAACACACACAGAGAGAGATCTCTTGCATATGCCAACCACTCAGTCACTGAAGATGAGCTACATTCTTCACATAGCTGTGTATTTTCCATTGCAGGCCCTTTCTGCAGCACTGAGCTTATATACAGTTTAGAGTGAGGGGCTTAAGACCATATAGTATACAGAATTGCAATTGCTTTGTGTTCTCAAATTTTTGATCTTCTTTTTAAAATCTTATCTGCACTAGTAGTAGAACTCACTCTGTCTCTATCTTTCTCCCTCCTCCCCTTTCTGTGTGTGAATGACTGAATTGTTATTTATGTTTTGAACAAATAAATAAGGCCTTTAGTTTAGGACATTAATGTTTGGTTCTCCTCCCTCCCTGTCTCTGCTCCATTTCATTTTTCCTTGTTGCTGCCATAAAGTCACTGCCAAAGTTCATAACAGCTTAGTCCTGTTCCTCTTTTTTGTGTGTTCTCTGAGATGGAGATGGGAAACTAAATTTGCCAAAAATAATTTTGATGGTACTGGGCTACCCGTCAGGCCCTGCCACAGCAATTTTCCTTTCCCCCATTTGGATCTGTGTAATTTAGTTCCTCATGGGCACATATCAAACTGAAAGTCCTCCAAAAGGGCAGGGATTGAGTGGGATCCTGATCTCTTAGGACACAGACCAAATCCGGGCAGACAATGCACAGTCCTATTATTAAGACTGCATTTTAACATTATGTCTGTCTTAAGTTTGGAACCCTCTTTAAAAAAAAAAACCCTAATGTTCCCCAGTATTTATCTTTTTGCAACAAGATAGACGAACAACACCCATATCTTGGACCACATGTGGTTCATAGGTACTTAGTTCTTTGATTTCCTTGCAAACGGACAAGACTATACAGTACAGTATATTTCTTTTCCCAAACCTATCCTGCAGTCAAGTGGAGGTTCATGGACACCTTGGAGGCAATTGTATATAACCCATGGCAACTTAGCTTCATTTATAAGAAAGACAGGTATGCTTACTGCTTTAAAAAGAGACTTCTCTGTACATTTTTGTTTGTGGCTTATGTGCACTATTTCCATACACATAGTACTATATAATCTGAGGACAGACGTCCAATAATTGAGAAGCCCCAAGTGATACCAACATCAGTGAAATTGTGTGGCAAGATAAATCTACCCTACAGATCATAATGTGGGTATCAAGTAGCTTTTAGACAAAGCTTGCTATCCCTGTTGTGGATTACATGAACAATATAAGCAGGAACTTGATTTTCAAAATATGTTAGCCAGACATTTAAGACATCATAATTAGAGATGGGCACGACTAGGGAAAATGACGTTTTCGAGTTGTCGTGTGTCGGAGGCGGCCTGTGTCGGCTCGTTTCCGTTTTTCGTGAAACTTCGCAAAAATTTGTCGTGTCGTTTTTCGTTTTTTGTCTGTCATTAAACTGGTTTGGGGGGTAGCGGGCTCCTGGAGGCACCTCTTTTTTGGGGGGTGGGTGCCTCCTATCCTCACCCGCTAGGGAAAGCAGGCTCCTGGAGACCCCTCATACATGGGGGTCTCCTCTCCTCACCTGCTGCAAAAGGGCATGCATGCATAGCCATATCGCTATGATTGCATACCCAGTTGCACGCAGAGACACAGCAGACTGGCAGAGGCACCCCTCTTTTTGGGGTGCATACTGCCTTCCCTGCATCAGTCAGGCCTCGGGGGCATGGTTTGCATGATGTCACACATGCTGCCGGCCGAGCCAAGCCTGTGCAGGAGTCACCCAGAGCCACAAGTGGCGGACTGGCAGACTCTCTCTGCACCCGCTGTGTCTCACTAAGAAGGGAATTGTACTTGCTAATAGTGCAATGCAAGTACAGATCTGGCTTAGGCAACAGGGTTAGCGCAAGGGCTAGGGTTAGGCTAGTTATGGGTGAGGTTAGGGTGAGTATTGGGGTGCACCTCTGGGGGCCTCTCTGACCCACTTAGAAGGACAGTGTACTGGCGTATGGGTTAGGGTTAGGGTTAGGGTTAGGGTTCGGGCTACGGTTAGTGGGCTTTTTATCCCCCGGTTGCCACAGAAGTCTCTGTGGTCAACCTGGCCAAGTGGCCATGCGATTGGTGGAATGGCTCCAAAAATTTGCATGGTCACTCCCATGGCCAGCCCATCATTGCGCAGGTGTAAATAAAATAAAATAAAATAAAATAAAATAAAATAAAATAAAATAAAATCAATGGAGAGAGGAAAGAGGAGACATTTTGTTGCAAGAAAAACCCACTGCTGCTACTGTAAAAATTCTGGCAGTTTTAAAATAGCAATTTTCGCATGTTTCTGTGTGGTGCTTGTGTGTTTCTGGACCACGATTTCAAAAAATTTTTTGCGGTCGCCGCCCCATTTTGGATCCCCCGCCCGCACCGCATGGCATGGCGACTCGAGTCCGGCTGCCCAGGACAGGAGAGGGGGGGGAGGCCGGGACCCCCCCCCCCGCAGAAACCACCCCTCTGGTGGGTGCACTCTGCACTGCAGGCATATTTTCGCCTGCTTTTTGGCCCGGGAATGTGGGGGGGAGTTTAAAACTTTTTTTCTGTGCCGCTTCCGCTTGAATTGCGGCGGCCGGCAGCGAGTCCGGTGCTTGTTGCGAGCGACTACAATGAGGATTTCCCCCACCCCCACCACCAGAGCAGCCCAGGACAGGAGAGGGGGGGTCAACCACCCCTCTGGTAGGTGCCCTGACCCTGAGCCCTCACTCAGGCAGGCATATTTCCGCCTGCTTTTTGGCCGGGAATCGGTTTTTTTTTTTAACTTTTAAAAACTTTTTTTCTGTGCCGCTTGGCATCGCGGGATAGCCACGATCCCAGGAACGACCACGACAAATCAGACCCAATTATTCTTTAGTCGGTTCGAGTTCGAGTTCTGGCGGAGTAATTCCCGTTACCGTTTCCGTTCCGTAACGGAAACAAGGAACGGAAATGGAAACGGGAATTCCGCCAAGTCGTGCCCATCTCTAATCATAATCAAAATATTGCAGTTTTAGTTAAGAGTCTAGCTTTAGATGAAAACAGAAGGCAGAACATTTACATTTCACTTTAATTCAGTCTGGAAGTATGTCATTCCAACTTCAATGACAAGGAGTCCTTCAAGAATTTCAGCTCTGGAATCTACGCCTGCTGCCTGCCATATCAATTGTCTGTTGAGAAATAGAGTGTCAGACCTGTGATTAACAGTGATCCTAACAAGTTTACTTAGAGGTAAGTCAACCAAATCTAGTGGCAGATTTCCACGGTAGGCTTAAGACACAGCTGTTTTATGTAATCATGTCTGTATTTACCTAGAAGGAAATTCCATTAAGTTTGGCGCAATTAAAAAAGTACGCTTAGAATTGTTGCCATATGGTAATAATCCTTGCTTGTCATGTTTATCAATTCAGTAGGAGTTGCTCCTGAGCAAAGGAACTGCAAAACTAATCATGCATTAACTGGCTGGATAGCTCAGTGTGATGGAACATCTGAACACGGAGCCAGGGATCCCCATTTTACCTCCTGGGAGGTAAACCAGCCAGTGGTGTCTTGGGCCAGGGACATGGTGCCAGAACACCCCCAGGAAAAGGAAATGGTAACCCAATTCTGAGTAGTATGTATCTGGCTTTCAGTAAAGAGGTGTATTTTAGAAGCACAGTCTTACTCTTGAGAAACACAGAGTTAGAATTGTGGATTGACTTGACTGGTGTTGAGTATGGCATAGAGCTGCATTGTGATCATCATTTCTGAATTGGGATGGAGGGAGCACTGAAAGGAGCTATATTTCAAAAGTGTGCTTCATAATTCCTTACTTCAGACCTCTGAATAAAGCTAGTAACCTTGTAAGTAGATCTGCAGATGACTTTGTCAGATAGAAACGTAAGATGTTTGTTCTTTGTCTTTGTCTTTTATACAGTGGAACTAATAAGAGTTCCTCCTATTTTTATTAATGAACTTTATGAGTCAACTTCACAGGGAGGGCTGTGCTTTTGAGACTGAGTGGATGAGCACACACAACAGAGTATGTGACAAAGAATATCTTCCAGATGTAGCATTGGTATGTATATGTGTGCATGTTTGTGTGTACAAGAATGCCTACCAGAGACTATGAACATGCATGCATGAATGCCTGCCTATATGTGACAGCAATGGGGAAACAACATCTATGAACAAGAAGGACTTTCCAGCAGTCTGTGCCCTATGAAGGACAAAGATGAAGACAGAAGAGTAAACACAGAAATGCCTAGCTCTGTCTACCTGTGGCTGCTTTTCCTTCTGCCCCACCAGAAGCCATCTCTGGTTCACACCCTTGGAAATCAGCATTTAAGAGATGCACTGCACACTGTCTTTGCAGACAGAAACTGTATGTAATAGCATTTGAACATCTTCCTACAGTCACTGAGACATTAGGAGCACGCAGAGGTCTATGGGTCACTTTTCAAACAGATACCTGCCTACAAGAATGTTTCCATTGCTCTAAGCCCAAGCCAATGAAGAACAAGGCTGCTTTCTATATTCTAAAAGTGCAAGCTGCAGTCTCTCAAGTCGTTCATGGAATTATCGATTTCCCGAATTATTGGTTCACAACTGGTGCATTGCTCTAGCAATGCATTTAATTCTGCTTGACATTTCTGCACTTATATTATGTAGCACATTTTTGTTGGTTTCAGCAGCTGTCTTGTTTCTGAGATCAAATTATTACAAAGCAAGCAGGAAAATTCATACATTCTTCTAGAAAGAAATCTTTTGGGGATTAGTAGGATCTGACTGTATAAAGCTATACTTTGATTTTCTTCTGTAGAGCAATTGCCAATTGATCTTGATGGATGTGTTAAACTATAGACAAGATGTTTAGTTTAGGTTTTGTTTTGGTTTTTTCTCACCCTGGATTATGATGTACCTTCTTAGAGTGTCTTACATTATCTTACAGCGGGGTGTGGGGGACAAGTTTTGTCTAATCTAATATTTGTGTCTCCACAGTTGTGGGGGGGGGGGAACCATTTTCTAATCCAGCAAGGACTGATAGATCAGGGGGTGTGGTGGGAAATTTATTGTATAGTTTACAAGAGAAGATGATGCCATGATTTATGATTACAGTGGTACCTCTTAAGACAAATGTCTCATAAGACAAAAAACCCATAGGAAGGGAAAAAAATCCAGCAATAGGCATGCTTCACATGATAAAAAATTCCCTGAGGGATGCTTCATAAATAAAAAAAAGTTTCGCATGTAGCCGGGGGGGCAGTTATTTTTGTCTTTATTCTAGTAGATTAATCCATTCCAAATGGATTTCTATGGGAAACTATGTTTCATAAGACACTTTTTTTCATAAAACAAAGCAACCCATAGCCTCTGGAAGAGATTAATCCATTTTCATTGCATTTCATTGGGAAACCGCATTTTGTAGACAATTAAAAAAACAACAAATTGACTGATAGAATGAATTACATTTGTTTTAAGAGATACTACTGTACTGTAGTTCATGGCATTTTCTTTCTTAGAGTGTCAAATATTTCTGAATCAGAGCATTGAAGCATGTTGACAGGCAATGCTCCCCGAGATACCTCATATAAAGAAGGTAAATGTGATCTAGGATCTGAAAAGTTGCACTTCTTTTGTACCTTTGCTTTTATCTCATTTTTATGCAATGTAGAGTGAATGGCAGACTTAAAAAGGGAATGACAACACAGATCTCACCACCACCACCACCCTCTAATTTTTACTAAAGTAACGCCTTTCCAGCAAATACAACACTGGGGAAACTTATTAACCTTGGGTTAAATATATGTCTATCTTCTGGGCTTAAATGATGCATGAAATGTGTGTGTGGGAGGAATCCCTCGAGATGTGTATGTGTGCATGTTGTGTCATTACAGTCATGACCGACTCTTCGTGACCCCATCTCTATGGAGTTTTCTTGGCAGGAATACTGGTGTGGTTTGACAGTCCCTACTCCAAGCACCAAGAGCAACTGGTATTCCCTGGTGGTCTCCCATTCAAGTACTAACCAGGCCCGACCCTGCTTAGCTTCCGAAATCAGGCAGGATTGGATGTGCTTAGGGCATCTACTGTGCAAATTTTGACACATTTGACTATTTACAGAAATAATAAACACAAACAGTTCTGAAAAGCTCAGAATGATAAGACCGGTGAAGAAAAACAGAAACATTTATTGTTTTTAATTGTATTTGCCAGTTTAGAATCCCCAGACAACTCTTGAACTAAACCATTTGTGATATATAGCAAATGTTTTTCCCCCAGTCAGGTACAAGGCTACAAAATAATCCTTTCAAAATAACATTGCTTTGGATATTAGCTCGTGTTCCTTCTGGTCCTTTCCCTCCCTCAAGAAAAAAAAATGTATTTTTCAAACTATTATGGACATTCTTGTCTTGGTTTTATGTGCATTTGAATGGATTCAGTATTGTAACTATATAGGACTTCACTTAGAATTATTGCAAGCATCCTTTAGTGCAGCATGAAAACTTATTCTTGCCCACTAGCTTGGCAGCTTAGGCGCTGGAGGGAGGACACCCCGTTCCTGAAGCTTGTCTGATGAGGTGGGGCCTGGGGAGGGAAGACTGTTGATTCCTATCAATAAATTGTAAATTTTTCAGATCCATGTCACAGGAGAATGCCACCAATAACAAATGGAAAGTGTTTCATTTTAATGGTTTCTTATGTACAAAGCTAAACCAATGCATACCCAAACCAAAAGGGGGTGAGAAAATAAAATAAAGCATCTGATCCTCTTTGGAGAAGCTAGCTTTCTATTTATATGGGGCTAGGAGAGGGATCTGATAAAAGGAGCTTCAATTCAATAGTTAACAGATTTGGTGTTTAACAATAGAGATGGGCACGACTTAGCGGTATTCCCGTTTCCGTTTCCGTTACTCGTATCCGTTACTCTACGGAAATGGTAATGGGAATTACTCCGCCAGACTTCGAGCTCGAACCGACGAATGAACAATTTGGTCTGATTTGTCGTGCTCGTTACTTGCATCGCGCAATGCCAAGCGGCACAGAAAATTTTTTTTTAAAAGTTAAAAAAAAACGATTCCCGGCCCTAAAAGTAGGCGAAAACTGTCTGAGGGCACCTACCAGGCCAGAAGGGTGTTTTATTTGGGGGGCTTCCCCGCCCCCCTCTCCTTGGCTATTGCTACTGCTGCGCTGCTGGTACCAGGCTTGGAGGGCGCATCCATTTGCCATGTAGTGCGGGGGATCCAAAATGGCGACCGCAATATTTTTTTTGAAATCGTTGCCCAAAACCCCACCAAAGCATCACAGAAACATGTGAAAATTAGCTATTTTAAATGCTTGAATTTTTACAGTAGCAGCAGTGGGTTTTTCTTGCAAAAAAAAAGTCTCCATTTATTTTATTTTATTTTATTTTATTTTTTTACACCTGCACATTCGCAATGATGGGCTCGCCCATGGGAGTGGACCATGCACATTTTCCACCAATCGCATGGCCACTTGGCCAGGTTGACCACAGAGACTTCTGGGATGTGCCAATCGGGCATAAACAGCCCACTAATCGTAGCCCAAACCCGAACCCTAAGCCTAAGCCTAACACATACGCCAGTACACTGTCCTTCTAAGTGGGTCAGAGAGGCACCCAGAGGTGCACCCCAATACTCACCCTAACGTCACCCGTAACTAGCCTAACCCTAGCCCTTGCGCTAACCCGTCTTAACCCTAAGCCAGATCTACTTGCATTGCACTACATGCAAGTACGTGAGACACAGCAGGTGCAAAGAGTCTGCCAGTCCGTCACTTGTGGCTCTGGCTGACTCCTGCAGCTCCCTCCAGGAGCCCGCTACCCCCTCCCAAACCAGTACTAATGAAAACGAAAAAATGAAAAAACGAACCGACTAATTTTTGCAAAATTTCGTGAAAAACGGAAACGAGCCGAAACGGACTGCCTCCGACACACGACAACTCGAAAACGTCATTTTCCCTAGTCGTGCCCATCTCTATTTAACAATACGTCACTTAGGGCACTTTTACATGACCTCTAAAATCTGCTGGCAACATAATTTGGAACAGAGATCGTGAGGGTTGTTCTGCTTCCTGTGCTCCCATCCTTCTGCACTCCATTGCTCCTGTCTGCAACGAGGGGAGGGAGAGAAAAAAGGGAGAAAAGAGTGCAGGCTCACCTCCGCTCACCTCCGTCTGCTGTAGGAGCAGCCCTGTAGGGATTTCTGTTTGGGGTGGCAGGTACAAAAAATCAAACAGAAGGCAAGGAGAGCCCGGCATCCACAGCTTTATAATCTGCATCAGAATTTTTTTTTACTCTGGAGACCAGGTACTTGTAAAATGCGCTGGGGCGCACTAAGTTGGGCGTGGTCATACTTAATTTTTTTAAAAGTCCACAGCTGGTGGGGAAAAAAAATTTAGCTCCGCATCTGGGAGCCCTTTGCCTTGGATTTTAGGGGTCGTGTAAAAGCAGCCTTAGCCCTCTATCACACGACCCTTAAAAATCACTTTATAGTTCTTTAAAAACCGCATCCAGAAATCTTGTCCCCACCAGGAGCCGGTTCAAAAAAATAAAAGCCTCAACCACACCCCCTGAAGTGTGACCCACCATGTTTTCCTGTTCCTGGCTCGGCGGGGGGGGGGGTCTACTTCTTTGAAGTACATCTAATGGGGAACCTGATACCAAGCAAACAAAAATGGGAATAAGAACCGCACCTTAATTTTTCTGTTTCACTTTCTGAGGTATCAGGCAGGGTGGGATGGGAATAGGGGATTTCCCTGTGGCCTGCCATGGCTCAATGGGTTCCCACGGCCTCTCCAGCTCCAGCTTCGCTTCCGGAAAGCAGCACAACTCGGCTGCTCATGCGAGGCTTGCCCCACTCATGGTGGACGCGGAGGATGTGTGTGATGCTCAGCAGCCAGCTGCAGGTGGGGGTTGGAGTGTGGGATCACGCTGCAGGATCCTTTCACCTCACCGGCTATAATGCTCCACCCCTGTGCAGCCACCACCTTCTGGATTGCCGGGTCTCTCCCAGTGAATATCGAGGTCGCATGCAGAACACACATCAGTTGACAGCACTCCTCCACCTGGTAGACATGGGGAATGGGGAGGAGTGCCTAGCGCTTCATGGTGGGTAGGCAGAAGATGCAGGGGATTGGGCCAGCCCCCCCATAGCCTGCACAGCCTCCTCACCGCAGCCACACCAGCCATCCCTTTCATCTCCCGTACTGGACACAACATACACACACAGCTTTATGAGACAACGGGGCTGCATAATATGTGGCTCATAAAACTGCTGTCTCTTTAATGAGCTTTTCAGCAGGGGGTGCATAAAATGTGACTCACTAAATAGCTGTCATGGAGACAGTGGAGGGTTTCTCTGCCTTGTGAGATAAAATAAGTTGGATAGCTAGCAGTACTGTGTCCTTAGAACTGGGTCCATGAGGAGTTTTACTGTATATAGTTGCTGCTTCCCCCAAAACAACAAAAGAACTTGGGCTGCCCAGTCCTGAAGTACATAGTAATATTTTAAAATTTAAAACTCTTATTTCAGCACTCGACTCCCAAAGACAGGAGTCTTCATAGAACCTGAAATGAATTCAGATATATCATAAACACTTCAAAACAATTCAAATGTTAAAAACAATTTTCCTACTCTTATGTGGAGATGAGCTGAAACACATCAAAACAACTCAAATGTTAAAAATAATTTTCTAACCTCAAAGGTAGCTGTGAAATATATATTTAAAAGAATAAATATGATGTGATCTGTCATTTAATTGTTTACCATTGCTAAAGCACATTTATTCTAATCCAAGCAGGAGGTCTGACATATTGCAACTATTATTTCTCCTTAATAAGAAAGAAAGTATGGTGGAAGAACAAGTTTAAAGAAATTCCTTAGGATATTTATTAATTTGCAAATCTGGGCTTTAGATTAAAGTATGCATATTAGAGATGGGCATGAAATCATTTTTTAAAATTTTGTTTTTCATTTTTTGTTTCATTCCCTAAGGAACTGCTCCTTCAAAGAAAAACAAAATGAAACAAAATGAAACTTTTCAGTTTGTTCCATTTTGTTTCTCATTTTCCCTTAGGAATGCATTGAAACATGGGAAACCTCTTTACAAACCCTGCGCCATTCCTCCCCAACGTGTACAATCAAGTGGAGGAATGGTGCAGGGTTTTAAGACATTTTTTGCTGCCGAAGCCCCATGTGCCAGCTGCTTGCTGCTTGCTACGGGGACTAATAAAAAGTTTTAAAAGCCCGTATTTCAACCCACCCCCGGAACACATAAAACAAAGGTAAAACACATAAAAACACATAAACACACACACACAGTAGTTACATAAAACACACACATAAAATGAAAGAAATGAAACAAAATGAAAAATGAAACAATTTTAAAAAATCATTTCAAATGAAATGAAGATAAATGAAATGAAAAATGAAATGAAATGACATCTGGGCATTTCGTGCCCATCTCTAATGCATATACTTTTCAGTTCATTGGGGATCAGATGGCTTCTTCTCAAACCCACATAGAAATATAAAGATATATATAAAACCTCATTTTGCATATTATGCAAAATGAGTGCAATCATCCAACTACAGTGGGGCATGCCCGATCACTCTGGAAAGGGCCACTTTAACAGGAGTGATCTTCCTCCATTTGTGATCCCTCCATTTGCCTAGCAGTTACTCCACCCAGGTCCCCAAAAGCAGAAATCCTGTACCTGAACCAAAAAGGTCCATCTTGGAGACACAGCAAGGATAGGCTGGAGTGCATTCCCCTGTGCCTTGTGTGATCACTGGGAAACAGTTCACATCAGACCACTCCACAAGCGGTCCAAATTGTAGCCTATTTCCCAATGAGTCTTTAGCAATGCCAGAAGCACCTGGCCAAGATGGGTTTTTTTGTCTTTTGCCAATGAATAATTTAAAGATAAGCTATAGAGTACTACTCACTTGGCATTTTGCATCTGAAATAAGAAAAAAAATTGCAGTCTTCTTCCACATTTATAGCACTGGCAATGTACTATACTTGACTGAGGCGTAGGTCATGTTTGTCAAATTGACAATTTGTGTTGTCATTTTTGGAAGCACTGCTCATGTGTCTGGCCTTTGGGAGATTGATTGTCCCTGAATCCACAATCTAAGAGATGAGGCAAAGTCTCAGAGTGCCACAGTTCTGTTTATATTTCCCTTGAAATCCACACTTCTGCCTGTTGTCCCTATTTAGGGGTGGTTCCCAGACTGAAAAGCATGGTTTCCAGATTGGAAAAAAATCCCAAAATTTAAGGGTGTAAACCCCTGCTCATGTCATAAACGTCATATGAACTTTCTTTACATGACAGCCCAGAAGACTCCACTTGGTTTATTCCACTTTATGATTAGCTCTAGGAATGGGCGTGAAACAGAAAAATTGTGTTTCATTTAGTCCCCCTTTGCATTTCATTTTGTATGGTAAGTAACTTTTTTAAAAAATATTACTTACGAAACAAAACAAAATGAATCCCCCATGGCACCAGTGCTCTAGCTGGTGCCATGGGGGATTCAAAAACCTCCTTGCAATCACCTCCCAGCTGATTTTGACAGGTTGATACCAGCTGGGAGGGGGGCTGGTAGGAGGAAAGGGGCAGCCAGGCAGAAGTAAATTCTCTGCCGGACTGCTCCTTTCTCCCCTGCCACCCACTCCTCAAAGGGGGTATTTTGGACAGGGGGTGATGTGGAAAGTGGGGCCATAATCCACTGCCCACAACCCTCTCTGTCTAGGAAACCTCCTTGGGGGGAGGAGGGAGCACAGGAGAAGGAAGGAGGCAGTGGTAAATTCAAACAGAGCTTCACTTTACAGCTGCTTTCTTCCTTCTTCCTTGCAATCCCTGCCTACCAACTGGGGCTTTTTGACAGGTTGGGAGAGGGAGAGGGAGGCACCCCTCCCCCCACACACAAACCTGTCAAAAAGCCCCAGTTGGTACATAGGGGGAGGGGTGAAAGACAGAAGGGAGCAGTTTTTCCCCCTCTGCACTCCATTCTGCCTTTTGCCCCCCTCCCCCAGATGGTGCTTTGTGACATGTTCGGGTGTGGGGGGGAGGATGCCCCCTCTCCAAACCCCAACCTGTCAAAAAGCCCCAGCTGGTAGGGGAAGGGACAAAAGGCAGAATGGAGCATCAAGGGGGAAAACCCTGCTCTGTTCAGCCTTTTGCCCCTCCTGCTGCCTACCAGCTGTGGCTTTTTGACAGGCTGGTGTGTGTGTGTGTGTGGGGGGGGTGATTTTAGGCAACCCCCTACAATCTGGAAAGTTTTGGGGGTACCGGGGTTTAGTTATGAAGCTCTAAATAGGCTGGGGGGTAATATGTGTTGGAAGCCTGGAGGCAATTAGGGAGTAAATACCAGAGAGGAAACTCCCTGATTTGCCTCCACACTCCCAGCACACTTTGCCAATTAATTACTCCAGCCCTTTTAGAGCTCCATAACTAAGTTCCATTACCCCAAAAACTTTCCAGATTTCAGGGGGTCCCTAAAATCACTTCAGGAAGGTATACCTGCTGCTTTGGAGCCCCAAGGTAACTTTGATTCCAGTTTTTAAAAATAATTTTGAATGTATTTTTTAAGAAATATGTACTCTAAAATTACATACCTTGGGGCACCAAAGTAGCAGGGGTACCTTCAGAAAGTGATTTTAGGGAAACCCCTGAAATTTGATAACATTTGGGTTAAGGGGGCTGAGTTATGAAGCTCCAAATGGGAAGCAGAGGCAGCGCTATCACTGGCCCGGTCAGTTTCCGATTCCAATTAGGTTTTTTTTTCCCTAAGGGGTACCCCCTTTGGAGCTTCATAACTGAGCTCCCTGAACCGAAACCTTTCCAAATTTTATAGGGTAGGCTAGAATCACTTTCTGAAGGTACCCCTGTCATTTCCTCTAGAAAGAATTGTTCCATTCTAGAAGGGGGAAATGTTTCATTTCATTTGTAATGAAACACTGCTTCCCCGTTTCATTCTGTTTCATTTTGTTTCATTAGCTAATGAAACAAGAAAACGGTGTTTCATTTTTTTGTTAGGTCTACTTAGCTCTATGGTTATGGTGATCAGTTTGTATCCAAGATAAGTTACCTCCTATTCAGCATACAGAAGGTTTTGCTGACAACACCCAATGCTCTCATGCCACTGAACTATCATTGCCGACAAGGTCATGGGTGTCTTGATGTCTTCACGGTTGTACCTTTCCAATAGCCCTTCAAACTAGAGAGTCCTGAGTAGCTGGTTTGGAAAAAGCCTGAGTTCCTTACCAACATATCCTTTTGTGACAGGCTCTGACAGGACTACATCCCCTTCTGGGAAAAATTCCCTTTTGACTTTGGATTCTGCAGTGATAACATTCTAAGGGAGACAGAATAGTTTAAGGGTATAAACCAGAATAGTTTAGGGATAAAAACCAGAAGAACTGTCATGTAAAGAAAGAAAGAATATGAATATAGAATGGGTGAACAGGGACAAAAGGCAGACAAAAGAAAAGCAGGAGCCATGTTGCTGAGGGAGCCTGCGTGGAATACCTCTGATCTGATATTAAGCTGACAATTAAGATGCAGGGAACCTGTAAATACAGCAGGCTCAGCCTGACCACAAGGCTTGTACATCCTTTTAGACCGGCTCTACAAGTCTTTTTGCCAAGCTGCAGGCGGAATAACAAGCCATTAATCCTCATTCTGATGGCCTCTTTGCATACCAATATAACTGGTCTTAATCCCCTTCTTCTCTCCTTCAGCTTCATTTATTCAGTTTTACTGAGTAAAATGGTTGAGTGTATTTGTGAGAATGAATGTGGCTGTATGATGTTTGTATGGGCTTTCAGTGCATAGGACACACAGAGTGGATTCTGCATACCTCTACTCCATCCAGCCATTTGTACCTCCCATGGGGATTTTTGTTTTATTTGTTTATTTACTTTAAAAACAGATTTGGAAAAGCTCAGATAATGTCACAGACCTGGCAGCATAATGGGCTGGAATGTCTTCTAAAGAGTAAAAGTAAAGCCAGGTATACTGCTTATATACCATCCCTTAGCAGTTAAAAGAATCTTTGGGCACTTTACAATGCAGGCCACACATACACTGGGTGGGATTGCTCCATTCTGTATGCCCCTGACTTGGTACAGGGAGGGCCAGAGAGCTTTTGCACACATCTACAGTGAAACCTTGACTTACATACTGCTTGACTTGCATCATATTTGACTTGCAGCAAGAAGGGGCCTGTTTGACTTGAGTCGCAGGCTTTGACTTACATCTCGGAGCCCCGGCGCAAGGCACCGGAATTGGGCGGGAGCCACAACCCAGCATCGCGGCTGCCACCTCCAAACTGCTCCTGCCTTCTTCCCCTCCTCCGGCAGCGGCGGCTTCGGCGAGGCCAGCTCAGAGCACCTGGAGCTGGTCCTCGGCCTCACCGAAGCCGCTGCTGCTGCCGGAGGAGAAAAAGGGCCGGGACCTCAGGGCTGGCCTCGCTGGTTAGACAGTCGGCTCATTCTTGTAAAAAATCTTGCTGCAGAATTCTGGTCCACTATGGAAGTGTTTTAGTTGGGGAGCTGTACAGTTGTGGGACTCTAATGGTAAGCATAGAGTTGTTCAGAACTTGGAACGTCAGGTTAAAAAATCAGTAAAACTTAAATGTTAGACATTGTTGCTATGAACATTAAAAAGTGGAGGCGTATAACTTGTGGACTATAATTCCACTGCCACCTCCTCTCTTTGAAGAGACATTTCATTTACATCCCCGAAAGGAATCTCCTATCCCAGTCAAATTTGTGTTAAATTGCTGTTTTCGGGGGTCTTTTTAATCATCTGGAACGGATTAATCCGCTTTCCCATTACTTTCTATGGGAAACGTTCATTTGACTTAAGTCATGTTTGACTTAAGTCTAGACCTCTGGAACGGATTAATGACGTAAGTCAAGGTTCCACTGTACAAGCATTGAATTTAAATTGTCTATTTCTTTGCAAGCCCAATATTCATTTCATAGAAAATGTGGCATATAAATAATCTTGACTATGACTAATGATGATATCAGGCAGCAGTTGGCTAAAGATTTTTGCCAAAATATTGCATCAGACAAACTTCTTTTGATTTCTAGAAAGAGCTTCTCTGATTAGAGCCTCATCAGATATTAACTAATTTGACATGATTGCTCTTCATTTTCCCTTTGTTTTGATAGTTTCATCTCCTCCATATTTCATTCTCCTCTCTCTTTCTCCCGTGTGTGTGTGTGTGTGTGTGTGTGTGTGTGTGTGTGTGTGTGTGTGTGTGTGTGTGTGTTTACCTGTATGTGACATATTAGAAATGTGAAATATGAAACACGTGGGAGAGTCTCTAGAGGTGAGAATACGGGGGGAGATTAACAGCATGGAAAGGAAAGGAACAGGGATTTGAGTTACCTCTTGGAGTCTCTTAAATACTTGTTTACCTCTTCTTGATATTTTATTTCCCTTTTTAATCTCCTGCCTGAGCACAATGAAATCTCTGCAAAAATGTATGGTGAATTACTCATACTATTTTTTATTTTATTTTCAGCAATGTTGGGAACACTGTACCTACACAACTTTTATGATTCTTTCAAAATCCATGTGTGAGTTACATTTTTGAGAATATATAGCAGAGCCTGTTCAGTGGTGGCCCTTCTACTTTCAAACCAATTTCCCATGAAAAGTATTGCAGCACTGATGTCAGTGTAGGAAGCGGATTGAAAAATTGGCATCCCATCATATTTCTTTGTTGAGGTTAGTCAGCTATATGAAAACTGGTCTTTTTTTTTTAAAAAAAGGAGGACCCTCTCCCTATTCTTATAACTTGCACCCAATCTGAAGTAGGTACACACAATTATTTCATTTATTTAAAACATTTCTATACATCTCTATGTTCAGATGACAAAGCACTATATGATGTATACAGATAACAAATTACTCAGAACCTAATACAATAAAACAGTAAGACTGACCATCGTGATTAGAGACAGACATAAAATTTGAGGTAGGATAAGCAATTATACAGAATAAAATGTTGGATACTTAAAAGTTGCCTTTCGCTGGCATGGAAAGATTGACCTTTCGCTGGCATGGAATGTCACATGACCGACTGAAACAGAGGGCAAAAATGCTTTCTCATTGAAATGCTTTGCATCTGGGCTTCTCCTGATTCTTAACCCAACCGTGTCACTTCTTTCCGTCCATTCAAGGCCATTTCATTTTACCACAAGTGGGGAGGGTGACCTCATCCTGACAATGGGAGCCACACAATCCTTTATGAAAAGGATTTCTGACACATAATTTGCCACTGAAAAATAAGCTTCACACTGTGTGTCACTGCCTACAAATCACACATTCAACTGAATAAAAATGCCAGTTTGTGTAATAAGGGTGTATAAAACCTTCCACCCCATGAGCCATCCACATTATTTTTCACGTGTTTCAAACGCAGCCTGTTCAAGTACATTGGAGGCTAGCAATTTCTGTAGTCATGTGAGAAGGTTGTTTCAAAGGATGCAAGAACATAAAAAGGGATTAACACATTCATCCAGTGGATAATAAGTGGAGATTCTGTGCGATTTGTTGAGAAGCCATATACAACCAGGGAAAGGGATGAACATTTCCAATCTGCAAAGCTGTTTGCCTAACGTTGTTTCCCAAAGGCTGGTTACAGCAGCACCGTGGAACAAATAATGAAGCGTGAAAGCAAGAAAATAACAGACACAAGAGTAATGGCCTGACTATATGATTTCTAGTGAAGAAGAATTTTTACTGTCTGGCTGCAAAAATGAGTTAATCGATCACTGAAGGGCCCAAATGGCAATAGCCTGCCCCCAAACTATCAGCAATTTCCAGACTGAAACTATTACAAATGTCCACGATAACCTATTGCCCCCGCATAGCTTAGAACAACATATTAGAGAAAGTAGTTTTGCCCCTGGCCTTTCCATTATTGGCCATCAAAACCCCCCTCTTCCAGCTATCAGTTTAATAGTGCAGCTGTTTATGAAGTGCACCAAATTATCAACTGTGTCAGTCCCGGGCAAAGGATCTGCTACATAGCCAGGCCTGCTGTTTATTGCTCTCGACAAATGCTGGGAAAGTGTGTGCCTGTTTTTCTTCCAAACCTGTGACAGAGGGCCAATTAGTTTGAAGCATGTCTCTCGTTCTTTCTGTGTTGTATGGCAAGGGCTGACAACACATGGGCCATGCTCCTCACTCCATCTCTGGCCACTGCTGCCCCCAGCCTCCAAACTGTTGGCATTTTTACAACCTTGTCTGTTGTCTGTAGTTTGTTTGGCCATGAGGGATCTTACTGGGCTGGGGTGACTGTCAATCTATTCAGCACTAATCAAGCATTCCTTCCCTACATCTGAATTCAAAGGAGGCCCTACCTCCCTGCTCTGAGCCTTTCCCCCTCTCTTTAGTCCTGCAGCTACAACTGTGCTCACGACCTGGGGTTCAATCCTAAGTAATGGTTGACTCAGCCTTCCATCCTTCCGAGGCTGGTAAAATGAGCACCCAGTTTGCTGGTGTGTGTGTTTGGGGGGGGAGGCAATGTGTAGCCTGCATAAATAAACTGTAAACCATCCAGAGAGTGCTTTAAGCTCTACAGGGTGGTATATAAGCAGAACACTTTGCTTTGCTTTGCTTTTGTCTGTTGGAAGCAGTATGTTGATGTTTGTTTGCAACTAGCAGCCAAGTTTGTCAGTTTGCTGCTTGATTGTTCAAACTCTTTTTTAAAAAATGTATTCTTTCTTCTACTAACATCTCAGAATAAGTTATTGTGACTGTAAGTGCTAGTTAATGAGAAAAATAATTGATCTACTCTGGGGAAGCTATTCTGCTGTATAGCTAGAGGAAGATAACCAGAAATTCAAAACTCTGAAACACAAACTTGCTACAGTGGCATCAAAATTCAATTTGTTTATTTCTTTATTTTTTTAAAAAAATGTCCTGCCTTTCTCCATGTACACTTATTTAATTCAGCAGTTCATGTGTTGGGGAGGCAGTGTGGCTCTCTACACACAGGATAACTCCTCTCCCAATCATACCACTTCCATGTAAATAATAATAATAATAATAAATATCTGCAGAAAATGAATTTAGATCTTAAGCTGCTCTTTTATAGTATGTATGAGCCAGACTCTTGTGCTCAGATAACAGCTTTCATTCATCAGCAGTGTGCTTCAGCTATGCATACTCTTGATCAACATACATGTTAAGGAGCTGGCTACTGTTTCTGACCTAAGGAAAACACTTGCCAAATGTTGGTTCTGAAATATTTTTATGTTTGACACCTATGGTGAGGCAATAATTTTACTGTGATTGAATCAGATAGACCAAACACTGAAATTGTTTGTTAAATTAAAATTCTTAAAGGCTGTCTATACAAGCATTGATCCAAATGGAGCCTACAGCCAAGAATTCAGATCACTGAGACTCAGAAGGCTGACAATGAAGGAATTAGAAAAGACCCTCAAGAGTAAGGACATGTTACTGGATACCAAGCCAAGATCATCCACACGATTGTGTTCTTTATTGCCTTACTGTCCACCTCTTTGCATGCTTTGACTCTCCATTTGTTCAGTTCCTGAAGCAAGCTCTAATCAAAGAATCTCATTTCAGAATGTAAATTTCCCCCCAAACAAAACAAAACAACAACCTACCCACCCCATAATGCATCAAGATGTTTCACAAAGATTCTTTGTACACGACCCCTAAACTCCGCCGCAAATGGCTGCCAGCTCCGGAGCTTACAATTGTTTCCCCACCAGCTCTGGAATTTGCAGAAAATTAAGTGCGACCACGCCCACCTAAGCGCGTCCCAGCACACTTTTCATGTACCTGCTCTCGGAGGGTGAAAATCCCTGATGCGGATTTAAGGGAGTGAGTTCCGGGCTCTCCTCACTTCTGTTTGTTTGTTGTTGTTGTTTTGCCTCCCGCCCCTTTAAGAGAAGGAATCAGGATGACGACGGGGCTCCGGGTGGCTTTGGAGGTGAGCCTGCATTTTTTCCTCTCTTTTTTTCTCCCTCCCCTCATGCAGACAGGAGCAAGCAAGTGCAGAGGGGTGGGGACATAGGAAGAGCAACGAACCCCCAAGATCTCTGGTCCGAATTTAAGTGGCCAGCAGATCTTAGGGGTTGTGTGAAAAGGCCCAAAGAGATAGTTCTACCAGAGTTCTTGTGTCTGTGCTAAAACGCATAACTGGAGATTGCCAGTTCCTCTATTCAAAACAGGATTGATCAAGTTTATTCCAAATGCCTATTTGGTCAGGAATTCCATCTGTTGCTGATTAGTGTGATCAATTAGTCAGGTGTGTGATTAAGAAAGCAGACAAGCTGTTCACCATTAACTGGAAAAGCAACTGTTTGCATGAGCAATGACAGAAAACTTTTATAAATGCCATGCCAATTTTCAGTGCCTTCAGTAATGGGCAGTTCTAATTAAGGACCCTTCAAAGTAACTATTTTATTTAAGTCCATCAATCTGTGTCTCTTTCTATATATATTCCCCTACATATGTGTTTGTTTTCCTACAGACAACCCTACATATGCTCCTCACACTCACGCACCCTCTCTTTTTGTCTCTCTATTATGTAAAAGTAGCATTACGATAATAAAAATATTAGCCAACAATTTTGTATTTTTATAACCATATTTATCAAAACCCATTCCTTCTCAAGCACTAGGTTGGAAGATGGCGGCGGTCCAGCTAGCGGCGGCATACGGAGCTCCACTCCCGTTTTAACATTTTAACATTTTATTCGCCCAGATATTATTGATTTGTTTTGTTTCTTTTAGTTCTAATTTTAAATTGTATCTTAGACCTTGATAGGGCAGTGGTGGCTGGAAGAACTGACAACAAAGTTTCTGCACCAGGCCGCCTCATTCCACGCTATCTTAACTCCCCACACGGATACTCCTCTCGACAGCTGGTCTTAGCGAAGAATATTAGCTAACCTGCCTACAAAAGGATTTACAGTTGCTTATCTATATAGTGACCTTGGTATGAAGAAATATTTTCCCTATTAGTGGTTGGTACTGTTTTATTTTTGTCTGCGGTTTGACTCTGTGGCTGAAGCATGGGGAAACATAAGAGAAGACAGCAATCTCTCCCAGAGTCACAGTCATCATCTCCTATTCCATCCAAACTAGAGATGGGCACGACTTGGCGGAATTCCCATTTCCGTTTCCGTTCCTCGTTTCCGTTACGGAATGGAAACGGTAATGGGAATTACTCCGCCAGAACTCGAACTCGAACTGACTAAAGAATAATTGGGTCTGATTTGTCGTGGTCGTTCCTGGCATCGCGGCGATCCCGCGATGCCAAGTGGCACAGAAAAAAAGTTTTTAAAAGTTAAAAAAAAAACCGATTCCCGGCCAAAAAGCAGGGGGAAATATGCCTGCCTGAGTGAGGGCTCAGGGCACCTACCACAGGGGTGGTTGACCCCCCCTCTCCTGTCCTGGACTGCTCTGGTGGTGGGGGAAATCCTCGTTGTATTCGCTCGCAAAGCACCGGACTCGCCGCCAGCCGCTGCAATTCAAGCGGAAGCAGCACAGAAAAAAAGTTTTAAACTCCCCCCCCATTCCCGGGCCAAAAAGCAGGCGAAAATATGCCTGCAGTGCAGAGTGCACCTACCACAGGGGTGGTTTCGGGGGGGGGGTCCCGGCCTCCCCCCCCTCTCCTGTCCTGGGCAGCCGGACTCGAGTCGCCATGCCATGCAGTGCGGGCGGGGGATCCAAAATGGGGCGGCGACTGCAATTTTTTTTTGAAATCGTGGTCCAAAACCACACACACCACACAGAAACATGCGAAAATTGCTATTTTAAAACTGCCAGAATTTTTACAGTAGCAGTGGGTTTTTCTTGCAACAAAATGTCTCCTCTTTCCTCTCTCCATTGATTTTATTTTATTTTAGTTTATTTTATTTACACCTGCGCAATGATGGGCTGGCCATGGGAGTGACCATGCAAATTTTTGGAGCCATTCCACCAATCGCATGGCCACTTGGCCAGGTTGACCACAGAGACTTCTGGGATGTGCCAACCGGGCATAAAAAGCCCACTAACCGTAGCCCGAACCCGAACCCGAACCCTAAGCCTAACCCATACACCAGTACACTGTCCTTCTAAGTGGGTCAGAGAGGCCCCCAGAGGTGCACCCCAATACTCACCCTAACCTCACCCGTAACTAGCTTAACCCTAGCCCTTGCGCTAACCCTGTTGCCTAAGCCAGATCTGTACTTGCATTGCACTATAGCAAGTACAATTCCCTTCTTAGTGAGACACAGCGGGTGCAGAGAGTCTGCCAGTCCGCCACTTGTGGCTCTGGGTGACTCCTGCAGGCTTGGCTCGGCCGGCAGCATGTGTGACATCATGCAAACCATGCCCCCGAGGCCTGACTGATGCAGGGAAGGCACCCCCAAAAGAGGGGTGCCTCTGCCAGTCTGCTGTGTCTCTGCGTGCAACTGGGTATGCAATCATAGCCATATGGCTATGCATGCATGCCCTTTTGCAGCAGGTGAGGAGAGGAGACCCCCATGTATGAGGGATCTCCAGGAGCCTGCTTTCCCTAGCGGGTTAGGAAAGGAGGCACCCACTCCCCAAAAAAGAGGTGCCTCCAGGAGCCCGCTACCCCCCAAACCAGTTTAACAACAGACGAAAAAACAAAAAAACGACACGACAAATTTTTGCGAAGTTTCGCGAAAAACGGAAATGAGCCAACACAGGCCGCCTCCGACACACGACAACTCGAAAACGTCATTTTCCCTAGTCGTGCCCATCTCTAATCCAAACAACTTAAGGTGGATGTTTTTCTGGAGAGTAAAGCTTCAAACGTGAGTAATCCTAAAAAGAAACCCTCAGAGACTATCTTGCACAACAGGTTTGACCTGCTAGAGGAGGCTGAAAGTCATGGTGCTTCAGAGACCACAGCCCCTAAGATAAGTGAGGGTTTGTCCACTGAGTTGCAGGAGCCTTTAACTACTGACAGCTGCTCTGGGTCCCCCAAGGCCTCTCTCTTAGGGGCCGAAGGCTTCTCAAAATCAAATTTTGTGGACTTGGTATCTAAACAGAGCTTGCTGACTGCAAAAACTGTCTCGGTTATTTTAAAACTTCTGGCTGAGATAAACGGCAAAGTGGACTCTTTGAAAACTCTTATTAATAGGTTTATTACCAATCAGCCTACTGCCCTGAGAGATGGAAGCTCATTAGATCTCCACGGGGCCCTCTCCCCAACTGCAAATATAAACTTAAAAGATCGTTCAAAAGAGAACAGATCTACCTTACAAACAGCTTCAAAACACATATGGGAGCCAAAAAGAAACAAGAGACTCATACCCCCCTAATTGCAGATTACAGCGTTACCAGATCGCCCTCCTTATTCTAAATAATAACATGAATTTTAGAAGATGGAACTCCTAGAGTGCAGTTGTAGCAGCTTTAAGTGGACTCTTCCATTGTGAGAGCAACAAGTTGGACTTACTCAACATTGACTGGCTTCCAGCCACCAACAGATCCAGACGTGTCCTTCAGACTTTCAATCAGCCTATTTTCCCTAGTATGCTGTGCAAAATGAGGCCTTTCCTGCGCATGTTTGAGATCTTCCCTTTGCGGGTCTTTCAGGACACAAAGGTCACCCCTTTAATGAGCTTTTCTGACTGGAAGAAGAAGTTGACAAAACCCACTAGTGCTAATTTGCACATTGGATCATCAGTTAATATTTCCAAATCTCCTAACTTGGAGAATGGCAGCGTACATCCGGCCATTCTAAAGGGAGTAGATGAGATATCGGATCTATTAAAACTAACCCGCAATGCTGCTAAACCCCTTGCAGACATTGTTCAACCGGACGGGGAAAAGGGCCCTATTAACAATTCTTTTCATGAGGTTCACCTCAATGACAATACCTGCAATGGCCCTGATATCACACTCAAGCGGGCAGATCCTTTACACAGAGCTCTCATATCTCCCAGCTCCCTCCAGCAGAGCCAAGCAGAGCCCATATTGCAGCAGAACTCTGGAGGAAAATGTGGCAGGCCAAATCGGTGCGTATTCCTTGATATGAAAGGAGCTCTGGACAGTATTTCTCCCAAGAACTGACTAGCCGACTAATTCTAATTCTTCCGCGCAAACAAAAAACCTCCCAAGTACCAAAGGTACCAGCACCAGCAGCTACATTCATTTGCTATCATGGAATATTGCGGACTGGAAGCAGCGTGCGTCAGACCCGATCCTACGGGAATTCCTATCCACCTTTGATCTTATAGCTCTTCAGGAGACCTGGCTATCCAAGGAAGAGGCGATCCAGCTACCAGGTTTTATATCTTGGGAATCGCCGGCACTAAAACTAAGGTCCAGATGCCGGGCCTCAGGAGGGCTGTCCATTCTCATCAAAGCTGAACTGGGCTGGCAGGGACAGGAACTCAAGAGGGATGATGCTTCCTGTTATATAGCAATTAAGTTCGCTTTTAAAACCTCCCTCTGGATAATTGTAAATGTGTACATACCACCCTACTCATCGTTTTACTATCACTCTCATATGTGGGCTGATTTGAAAAATTTCTTAGTAAAGATAAATTCATCTTTTCCTAAATCTTTAGTGATTTTAGTAGGAGAGTTTAATGCAAGAGTTGGTCCATCATTATTGGACTATGTTCAGCGGGGTGTAATCCCAGGGGAGTATCTATTGAAGCAAGTATCGTGGCAATCAAGGGACGTTAAAAGAAATGCAGCTGGTGCACAATTGGTCTCTTTGTTATATAAATGTAACTTATTTATTTTAGGTGGGAACGATATGGGTTTTATCCATCCTTTTACTTACCATGCTAGTAACCACAGCAGTGTGGTGGACTATATCTGTGTTTCCTATGATAAAACAAACCTATTTTCAGACTTTCAAATATTAGCAAAGGAAGACAGTGATCATCAACCAATTACGGTACAGGTTGTGGGTAACTCAGACACCAGATCTACCACTCCACTTGATAAAGCTATAGCTAATAATGTAGAAGTTAGACAAAATAGGAGAATTTGTTGGGCTAAGGTTAATACGGAGGCCGTATCCAATTTTTTAAACACTGAGCAGGCTAAGGTATGGAAAACTGCAATTGCCTCAAACACATACAATTCTGATACAGTATTACCCTATTATGCTGAGCTTTGCCATGTTCTAAAAGCCCAGTTTTTAACAGGTAATCTACAGCGCAGGAACCACCCAAACCATAGGTTGCATTGGTTTGATTCGGACTGTTATAAGAGTAGAAGACATTTAAGAGCTGGATGTGTCTTGAAACACCCCTCAGCAGAAAGTCATAATGAAATGTTAAAGCTAAGACGCTTATACAAAAAACTCTTATTCAAGAAAAAAGTTTCATATAAAGCCAAAATATGGGCTGATTTAGAACTGCAAGCCAAAGGCAAAAACTCTGTACTATTTTGGAATACGGTCTCAGGCCTTTTGAAGGTACAAAGAGTCCAATGTGATTCTCCTATCTCTGCAGCAACCTGGGAAGAGTTTTATGAAAATTTATTTCCTGCTCCAATCCAAGATCATACTCAAACTCCTGTACAAGAAACAGTGTCTTTCAAAGATCTACCTACCTGGCCTCCAGTCTCGATGGCAGAAATGGTGTCAATTATTCAAACATTACAGTCTAACAAGGCCCTGGGGAAGATTGTCTCCCCCCTGAACTTTTCAAGTCCCACATTGGATGGTGGGCCCCACTGCTAGCAGGTTTATTCTCATATATAGATTCTACAGGTAATATTCCAGCGGGTTGGGAAGTAGCTATTGTCATCCCCCTTCATAAGAAGGGCGATAAAAGTGACCCAGGCAATTACAGGCCAATCAGCTTAATTAGCCTAGTGGCCAAGATGTATGTGAAACATTTATTGAACAAACTGATGGACTGGTCTGTAGAAAAAAATATTTTAGTGGAAGAGCAAGCTGGTTTCAGATCTGAAAGATCAACAATAAATAACTGTTTTGTCCTTCACCACCTTGCAGCCAGGCAAATTTCACAAGGTAAACAACTATATACCGCCTTTATTGATCTTAGTGCTGCCTTTGATTCATTAAACAGAGATTTATTGTGGAGGAAATTGGCAAGGCTAAATATGGAACCCAGACTCCTTTCTCTGATTAAAGCCCTATATGCAAATACGCAACTGAAAGTTCGCGTAGGCATAAACGGTTCCTTATCAAAAGCAATTTCTACGCATAAAGGCATCAGACAGGGCTGTATCCTAGCTCCTATGCTCTTCAATCTTTATATCAACGACTTACCAGGCTATTTAGACGACGTCAGTTTACATATGTTGAAAATTCACGACAAATCTATGAATATCTTGCTGTATGCTGACGACATGGTCCTGATAGCTCATTCGCAGATTGGCCTAAGAAGGTCGTTATGAAAGTTGCACCAATATTGTGTTAACAATTCCCTGGTTATTAATAAATCTAAATCAAAAGTGCTGGTATTCAGCAAATGCAATAAAATACATAATTGGTACATCAATGGTGAGCCCATTGAACAGGTAAATTCATTCACTTATCTAGGAATAACTTTTAACCACACAGGGACCTGGCTAAGTCATTTTAAAAGAACTGCCCTAAAGGCAGAGCAAAATGCAAATCAGATTCTCAAATTAATTAGTTATAATTGCCCAAGTTCTCTTACTCCAATATTGAAAGTTTTTAGGGCCAAAATTGTGCCAATGATGGTTTATGGAGCAGAAATCTGGGGTCTAAACAAAGCACCCTTGCTTGAATCAGTTCAGACAAGCTTTTTAAGAAAGATACTTGGGACAGATAAAAACACGGCTGCTTATGCAGTCAGGCCCAAACAGGATTTTTTTCTATTTCCAGTCTCACAGTATCTAGATCTTTTTCCTTCTGGTTGAAGGTCCAGTCAATGGGTACTGATAGATTTCCCAAGCTATGTCTAATTGAACAAGCTAACTCCGTCATCCCCAATTCCTGGGCCAGACAAATTGGTATCATTACCACACATTTTGGGCTCTCAACCCAGAGCCTACTTGTCAGTGGCCAACAGGCCAAAATTACTTTTAAACAAAGAGCTCTGGATGTTAGTGCACAACAGGATATGGAGCTCCTCTCCAAAAACAGAGCCCTAAGCTGGCTATCTAAAAACAAACTGGTATTCAAGTGCGAGAAGTATCTAACAATTAGTTTACCTTATTCTTTGAGGAGAGCCTATACAATATTAAGATTTGAATTACTGGAATGAATAAATTTGGCCGTTTTCATAATCTACCTTACCGTGAGAGAATATGTATCTGCAGCGCCCCCGCTATAGAAGATATTGCCCATATTTTATTTGATTGTGAACTATATACAGCCCTCAGACAGTCTTATATATCAAAAATGATGGCCAAAATTGCCCATTGGAATGTGAACTTTCAGCTCGCCTTTTTGCTTCAAAGCTCAAACATGCGGGTTGTTCATGGTGTCGCCAATTTCATATGTAAGGCAGCTAGAGTAAGAACTTCCTATATTGATCAAATTGGCATTTACTGTAGGGGCGATGCTGACTCTTGAACGATAACATTCGTTTTGGCCACCCTAACTTTGAAAACTGTTTAGTCACAACTTGTATTTTTTGTATCTTTCTGGATCTATGTAGTTTTAGTACTTGATATGGCCCAAATGGCTAATCAATAAAGTTGTTGTTGTTGTTGTCAAGCACTAGGGCTGTTTTGATTTAAAGTGTGTGGAGAAATATGAATAGATCGCAGGGTTAATTCACCTTAGCTGACCACACAGTAGTCATTAGAGAGAGGGGAGGAAACTAGCACTCAATATCCTTATTTGCAGCTTGTTAATGTGCTCAGGCTGTCCAGAGGCACATTTAAAGCTACCTTAACAAGCTGTGTACAAGACTGACTGACAACTTCCTCCCCTCTCTCTGATGATACGTCATTCTCCCCACTCCCTTTAGTCACCCAGCTGTCCTTGTACTAGGGCAGCAAGCCTTTTAAAAAGAAAAGAATGGGAGGGGAGGGGAGATGAGAGGAAAGGACATGCCCAGCAACTGCCCTGATCTGGGTGATCACAAAGCCAAAAACAGGAGAAAATAATGCTGCATCAGGTCACTGCTATAGCTGCACTTTAGTTTTCATTTGCTCACAGACCTGAAAACTGTGTGCAGGAGGCCTTTTCTCTTTTACCTGGTCTCAGACAATCAGTTTGAACTTGAGAGTTAGAAATCCTCAGTCAGACCCACCAGCAGACATCTATGCCTATCTGATGTACTGGGAGGATGAAGGGTATCACTGTAATTTGAATCTGTGCTCATGGGTAGAGATGGGCACAGAATGAACATTTTTTCGTTTCTGTTATCGCTTGTCATTTCCGTTACATAACGAAACGACAAATGAAAATTGTGATGAAAATGCAACGAAACGAACAGAACCACGAAAATTGTGGTCGTTACGTTTCGTTTCTGTTAATGGTGACGTGCAATGAAATGAGCTGTTTTAAATGTTAAAAAACGCCCTGGACATCCGTAAAAACACAGCGATAATTATTAATATTGTCTGATAATACCTACCAGGGGGGTTGGGGCCCTTAAAACGTTTGTTTTTGTCTTCTCCCATCGCGATGTATTTTTCTTTTCCCTTTAAAATGGATGTCACCACCAGCTACAAAATGGAGACAAGCCATGTGATGTGGGATCATGTTCAACCAATAGCATGTCCAGGTTGCAGACTGGGCGGACAGGTCTGGCAGCCACAGAGGGCATAAAAAGCTCTGGCAGCCCCCGTCCTCCTTGCAGTCTCTGGTGGGAGTTAGGGTGGGATTGCTGTCTCTGCGACTCTAGCTTCAGTCCTGCAGCCTCCCTGTGTGCGTGCGTGCTGCGTACCTCTCAGTGAGTACCCTCCCCTGCCCCACAGTGCAGTCACTCTGCGGTTGCCTTGCACCCTGCAGAACGCCCGCCGCTGCCTTTGCAGCCTCCCTGCATACCTAGTCTATACTGTGTCTATTCTAGCATCCATTTTTTTAGTGTTTTCCCTCTGGTCTGGGGCGTTGGGGGATGCCTGCGCAAGGAAATGTTTGAAAAATCACGCAAAAAGCAGGTAGAAATGACAAACGAAAAAACGAAAAACGGTAACGAACTTTTTCAAAAAATTCCCGACAAACGGAAACGAACCAAAACAGACCTCTCAATGACAAACGAAAAACCAAAAGGCCATTTTTCTGTTTCGTGCCCATCTCTACTCATGGGAGGTATGACCTTAATGCAACAACTGAATTCCTGAGTAGCAAGCTGCTGGCCAGCCTCCTCCTTATGATCCACTCCTTGTAAAACATGGGAAGAGACTCTTATAACCAACCATCTTCATGGGCCAAGAGGCCCCTCACTGTTCAGTGTGAATAGACTGATTATGCCCAAAGGCAATTTGTTCAACGTACAAAATGCTGGGAGCCAGCATTCTAATTCTGCTCATGGGAGATGACAGAAAGAATCAGGGAGCTACTAGCCATGAAAGACCTCAGGCTAGCAGACGTCAGTATGAATATTATAAAAAGTCACCCAGCAAACTGAAAGGATTGGGGGAGGGGAGGCAAGTTGTTTTTGGGACTTCATTAGGGGACAAGTATTCCTTGTAGAGACAAGTAGAGATGGGCACGACTTGGCGGAATTCCCATTTCCGTTTCTGTTCCTCGTTTCCATTACGGAACGGAAACGGTAACGGGAATTACTCCGCCAGAACTCGAACTTGAACCGACTAAAGAATAATTGGGTCTGATTTGTCATGGTCATTCCTGGCATCGCGGCGATCCCGCGATGCCAAGCGGCACAGAAAAAAAGTTTTTAAAAGTTAAAAAAAACAAACCGATTCCCGGCCAAAAAGCAGGCGGAAATATGCCTGCCTGGGTGAGGGCTCAGGGCACCTACCAGAGGGGTGGTTGACCCCCCCTCTCCTGTCCTGGGCTGCTCTGGTGGTGGGGGAAATCCTCGTTGTAGTCGCTCACAACAAGCACCGGACTCGCCGCCAGCCGCCGCAATTCAAGCGGAAGCGGCACAGAAAAAAAGTTTTAAACTCCCCCCCCCATTCCCGGGCCAAAAAGCAGGCGAAAATATGCCTGCAGTGCAGAGTGCACCTACCAGAGGGGTGGTTTCTGGGGGGGGGGGGTCCCGGCCTCCCCCCCCTCCTGTCCTGGGCAGCCGGACTCGAGTCGCCATGCCATGCGGTGCGGGCGGAGGATCCAAAATGGGGCGGCGACCGCAATTTTTTTTTTTAAATTGTGGTCCAAAAACACACGCACCACACAGAAACATGCGAAAATTGCTATTTTAAAACTGCCAGAATTTTTACAGTAGCAGTGGGTTTTTCTTGCAACAAAATGTCTCCTCTTTCCTCTCTCCATTGATTTTATTTTATTTTATTTTATTTACACCTGCGCAATGATGGGCTGGCCATGGGAGTGACCATGCAAATTTTTGGAGCCATTCCACCAATCGCATGGCCACTTGGCCAGGTTGACCACAGAGACTTCTGGGATGTGCCAACCGGGCATAAAAAGCCCACTAACCGTAGCCCGAACCCGAACCCGAACCCTAAGCCTAACCCATACACCAGTACACTGTCCTTCTAAGTGGGTCAGAGAGGCCCCCAGAGGTGCACCCCAATACTCACCCTAACCTCACCCGTAACTAGCCTAACCTTAGCCCTTGCGCTAACCCTGTTGCCTAAACCAGATCTGTACTTGCATTGCACTATAGCAAGTACAATTCCCTTCTTAGTGAGACACAGCGGGTGCAGAGAGTCTGCCAGTCCGCCACTTGTGGCTCTGAGTGACTCCTGCAGGCTTGGCTCGGCCGGCAGCATGTGTGACATGCAAACCATGCCCCCGAGGCCTGACTGATGCAGGGAAGGCACCCCAAAAAGAGGGGTGCCTCTGCCAGTCTGCTGTGTCTCTGCGTGCAACTTGGTATGCAAGCATATCCATATGGCTATGCATGCATGCCCTTTTGCAGCAGGTGAGGAGAGGAGACCCCTATGTATGAGGGGTCTCCAGGAGCTTGCTTTCCCTAGCGGGTGAGGATAGGAGGCACCCCCCCAAAAAAAGAGGTGCCTCCAGGAGCCCGCTACCCCCCCAAACCAGTTTAATGACAGATGAAAAAACGAAAAACGAAACGGCAAATTTTTGCGAAGTTTCACGAAAAACGGAAACAAGCCGACACAGGCCGCCTCCGACACACGACAACTCGAAAACGTCATTTTCCCTAGTCGTGCCCATCTCTAGAGACAAGCAAAATATTTCCCAGACTGACTCCATGAGAGTTTATGGGGGTTTGCACCTTGTGTGTTTCCTCTTACAGTCACTGCTTCAGAATCAGTTTTTAATCAACATCTTTTTTTATTTTTCCAGTCTTTTGACTGTAATGTTGAAATTTATATTATCCCTGTTGGTTGTTGACAGTTTGGGCTCATGTGGGAAACTTGCAGTGCTAAGTAGCCTATCATATGATATGATCACACAATAGAGCAAAAGCCTGAGAAATTTTGAATCCGCCAGCTTTAAACCAGCTCCTCATCCAATGTTGTGGCTGAGAGACTAAAATGGAAGGGGAAACATTCCCCCCTCCCCCAGTTGTTTTAAGTGTTCCTTTCGAGTCAGCCTTAAATCACACACAGCATGATAAGGGCAAAAAATGTTCTGCTTTAGAAGAGAGGTAAAATCCTTGATCTCATCATTTTTTGTTCTCCCTAGATACTGTAAGAAAGCAGGTTTCTCAGGCTGCAGTACAAAAGTAAGTTCTCCTGCTTCTACAGAATTGCAGACTGTTAATCCATCTTGACTGAGCTGGCCAAGTCATTGACAAGGATAAACAATAATTATCTTTCCTCAACAAATATAGCCTTGTTGACTTAGCCTGTAGCACATTGTTCAGACATATAATACCAGTGAAGGTAGGTTGTGGGGAAAAGCCATCCGTTTCTCCTAGCCCAGCAGCATAAGAGGATCGGCAGTAGAATCAGAGTTGGCCTGAGGTAGAGTTGAGGATCAAAACTAGTATGTGGGAATGCAGAAGAGGGGCAATCCCCACCCCCACCCCAACTTATTCAGACAGAAAACAAACTGAAGCAAGGAACCACATATGTGTATTCTGGCCTCTTCAAATGCAGTTCCGGATTCAAAAAATGTATCCAAGTCTTAAATGTTGAGGTAAAATGTATTTTTCAAGTGCAAATATCAGAGAAAATGGGCCACAACTCAACTGAAGTGATGTGGACCAATATTCTTTAGTGTTGGTTGTTTTTCTTGGTTCCCGAAAAATACTGGAAGTGTTTGCTGAACTGATTAAGCTGTGGTGCAGCAGGAAGCAAAGGTTATCCCCTCACATATGCCTCATTCAGTAAGATCCTCAGCTCCTTTATTTTAGTTTTTTTCTGGTGGCCAGAGACCTATTGCGGGGAGGATGTGGTGTGCAAATCTGCTTCTGCAAGCCCTACTCCATGTGCCTATGTTCGGATCACACGCACTGATTGAAATCCTGTTCCTTCATGTAGTAAACCATGCTACCGTAGGCCCGTTTGATAAAATAAGCTTAGAGATGAGCAACACATTCAAATGGCATGGAGCACTCCAGTGGTACAGGCCTCCACAGCCAGATGCAGCCAAAGAGTCATATGCAGGATGACTCACCAAGGTGTTGGGCAATCTCACTAAAGCAATCCAAGGCCAGAAACAACAGCAAGACATTTATCGAGCCTATGGAAGGCCACTATACAACTGGAGCAGAAACAGAGGTGAGACACCCATTCTAGCTGGTGGCTGCCACAATTTCCATAAATTAAACACAAAAAGAACATTCTCTTCCCTGTCTTGAATCTTCTACCAATTTCAATGGGTGACCCGGATTCCTACCACCACCACCACCACCCTCTTCCTTCTGTGTTGTTGTACAATTATACACTGTATTTCTATAACAAGCCACAAGGTACATTTATACAGTATATGCCGATCTGTGAAATACTACAGCTCTTGATTTTATTCTTTAGAGATTCAAGAACATCAGGACCAATATTAGTATTCAGAAGGTTAAAAAAGAGAGTCTTAAGGCATCATAGCTTCAGAAAAATTTGGCTAGAAATGGCTGGCTAAGTGGTATCACTGCTAACCAGAGCTGCTGTAAATAGAGATGGGCACGACTTAGCGGTATTCCCGTTTCCATTTCCGTTACTCGTATCCATTACTCTACGGAAACGGTAACGGGAATTACTCTGCCAGAATTCGAGCTCGAACCGACGAACGAACAATTTGGTCTGATTTGTCGTGCTCGTTACTTGCATCGCGCAATGCCAAGCGGCACAGAAAAAAGTTTTTAAAAGTTAAAAAAAAAAACGATTCCCGGCCCTAAAAGTAGGCGAAAACTGTCTGAGGGCGCCTACCAGGCCAGAAGGGTGTTTTATTTGGGGGGGGGGTTCCCCACCCCCCTCTCCTTGGCTATTGCTACTGCTGCGCTGCTGGTACCAGGCTGGGAGGGCGCATCCATTTGCCATGCAGTGCGGGGGATCCAAAATGGCGACCACAATATTTTTTTTGAAATCGTTGCCCAAAACCCCACCAAAGCACCACAGAAACATGCGAAAATTAGCTATTTTAAATGCTTGAATTTTTACAGTAGCAGCAGTGGGGTTTTCTTGCAAAAAAAAGTCTCAGTTGATTTTATTTTATTTTATTTTATTTTATTTTATTTTATTTTTTACACCTGCACATTCGCAATGATGGGCTCGCCCATGGGAGTGGACCATGCAAATTTTCCACCAATCGCATGGCCACTTGGCCAGGTTGACCACAGAGACTTCTGGGATGTGCCAATCGGGCATAAACAGCCCACTAATCGTAGCCCAAACCCGAACCCTAAGCCTAAGCCTAACCCATACGCCAGTACACTGTCCTTCTAAGTGGGTCAGAGAGGCACCCAGAGGTGCACCCCAATACTCACCCTAACCTCACCCGTAACTAGCCTAACCCTAGCCCTTGCGCTAACCCGTCTTAACCCTAAGCCAGATCTACTTGCATTGCACTACATGCAAGTACGTGAGACACAGCGGGTGCAAAGAGTCTGCCAGTCCGTCACTTGTGGCTCTGGCTGACTCCTGCAGCTCCCCCCAGGAGCCCGCTACCCCCCCAAACCAGTACTAATGAAAACGAAAAAACAAAAAAACGAACCGACTAATTTTTACAAAATTTCACGAAAAACGGAAACGAGCCGAAACGGACTGCCTCCGACACACGACAACTCGAAAATGTCATTTTCCCTAGTCGTGCCCATCTCTAGCTGTAAATATTCAGTCAATAGCTCAGCTGAGCCTGGGAGAGAACAGTCAACTTTGAAATGTGCATTTCTTCCCATTTGTAAGAAGCCAAGATTCTCCTTAAAGTTGCCTTTAGCTGATTGCGAATGTTCTCAGACACTTACTTGAGATTTCCAATAGAAAGCCTGTTTTATCCAGAGGAGGAATGGGGTTTCCAATAGAAAGCCTGTTTTATCCAGAGGAGGAATGGGATTTACAGCGATGCCTTTCTCTCTCCCTCCCTCACTCTCCCCCCTCTCTCGTTTTCTTTCTTTCTTTCTTTCTTTCTTTCTTTCTTTCTTTCTTTCTTTCTTTCTTTCTTTCTTTCTTTCTTTCTTTCTTTCTTTCTTTTCAAACTTATGATATAAGAATCATGAAGGTGAACAAAGAACAACGTCCCACCACCCTTGATGAGAACTGGCTACCTTAAATACCAGCACAGATGACCCATTGTACAGAGCAGGTGCTGGGGAGCAGCCATGACAGATGTCCTGCCTTTCCTATATCTCCTGGCCTTTCTCTTGTCTTCCAGGAAAAGTGGTCAGAGATGCCCTTCATCTAAAAGAGCTAACTGCCTTCAGGGGCAAGGAGGGACAGAGTCCAATTACCATTATTGAAAGATTCAGTCATCAGTCCAATTTGTTTCTCTCTGATGGCATTGCTAATGTCTTATCCCCTTCCCTCAGGCAGTAGAATGCCTTTGGCCAACACTGTTAATTAGAGATGGGCACAAAATGTGAAAATGGCATTTCATTATTTTGTTTAATTTTTTTCATTTTGCTTTATTTTGTTTGAAATGAATATTTTTTTTAAAAATCATGTTTTTCATGTTTGTCTTTTTTGTTTCTTATTTATTTTTATTTTTTGACAACTAGTTGGGGCCCAGATGGCTCATCACCCCCCCTTTTTTGTACAAGCGCTGATCAGCTGATGTGCAGGGCCCTGCCAGCCGATCAGCACTTCTTTATTTTTTACAAGTGCTGATAAGCTGGTGCATAGCCCCGCACACCAGTTGATTGGCACTTATTTTTATTATATATTTTGACAAGCGCCAGATTGGTGCTTTTCAAAATAAATAATAAAAGTTAAAGATAAAATGAAAAACACAGAAACAAAATGAAAATTTCCATTTCATTTTGTTTTGTTTTTAAAGGCACTTCAGTTTTCATTTTGTTAGGAAACGAAATGAAAAACAAAAACAAAACAAAAAAATTCATTTCATGCCCATCTCTACTGTTAATTAGTGCTGAGTGTGGCATGCAGTGGTTGTTGGTCCAGTTGTCAGAAAGTTAGATTGGGCTATCAGAGGTACAAGTTTTAGTCCCTAGTGAACTATGGTGCTCATGGAGTGACCTTAGGCTAGTCACTTTATTGCAGCCTGTTTTACCTCACAGGGTTATAGTGAGGATCCAGTGGCGAGGGGGAGAGTTAGGGACATTGCCCTGAGCTCTCTGTTAAGGGAATGGGGTATATAAATATTAAGAAATAACTGAGACAACACAAGAAAGAAAGAAAGAAAGAAAGAAAGAAAGAAAGAAAGAAAGAAAGAAAGAAAGAAAGAAAGAAACAGAGAGAGAGAGAGAGAGAGAGAGAAAGAAAGAAAGAAAGAAAGAAAGAAAGAAAGAAAGAACAAGAGAAGGGGAAAGGAGAGAAGAGGAGGAACTGTGTATGGCTATGTGGTATTATCTTAAGCACTTTTTGGCATACAATGGATTCTAGGGAATTCGTCCTAATTCTGGAATGCAGCATGGAAAACCCTTTTTTTTTTTTTAAGCCAGTCAAATTTTGGCAGGGAAGCAACTCAGAGCTTTGGTGCCTATGTTGGCTACATCTTCTAAGTTAGCTCTGCACCAGCAATTAAAACTTCATTAATATTTAATCCATTTTGATAAATGACATTGTAATACAGCTATAATAATGACACCATATTTGCCTTGAGCTCTAATTTACTATGTCTGCCTACTCACTGCTTTACTTTTTTATGAACAGACTGGGAATTAAATTGTATTGTCCAGCCATAATGTATGGTGTGCTTGATGAGCTGTGGCCCCTATTCACAGAGCCGGCATACTCCCAAGAAAAGCCACACTGGGGGAAATTGCTTTCTGTATCACCGCCGTATTCATCAGAAAAAATGCAGTGGGTTCGCATTAGTATTGGATGTCTCTGAGTACGTATAATATACCATGAGGGGGTGATTTGCTTCATCAGGCCTGTGATGTAGCCCTGTCTATCCGCTTTGCATTCCCCACTTGTCTGCTCTGGGGAAAGCCGTGCAAGATATCCTGTTTGGATTGTTTTGCAGCCATTATTAAGAACATGTCCTAGATCTCTGAGTAGATTGATTACAAGACAGGTGTAGAGATATGATTAAGAGAGAACAGAACACAGTAAGGGCCACCAAACCTCTTGAATTTGGCACAAATGTGTCACCCTGCCATTAGTGTCCATGAGTGCCACTCTTGATACTTTCTTAGGAGCACCACTCTAGAAGCAAAGTGATCATTCTCTGAAGGTTCAGGAGCATTAATTACTGAGTGCATTTGCCTTAATTGTCTTGGGGGCGGGGGGAGCCCATTAACAGAGGTGACATTACTGCAGCCCTCATGATGCAGTTTAAGATTATTTGGCTCATTCATAGATAGGCATAAGGTGCTTTTCCATTGTTTGGATGTGCTCATGCACATTCCTCTGCTTAGCTATAGACTTGTTTAACTCTGCTGCCAACCAGCTCCAGAGATCATGAAGATGACACCAGATCTTTTCTTGGGAAATGAATGATGAACATATTGTGGTCCACATCTGTTTGGACCTATGTCCAAAAAAAACCCAACCAGGGAAGCTGTTCTACCTATTTGATGAAAAACCATTGGCAAAGCTGTCATTCGGAATTTGTATATCCTTCCAATGAATAATGACTGGTCCACACCAATAGCATACAACTGGATGTTCTGGTCTACATCAAACAGTGTCATCATTCTACTACAAGGGAGAGTGATCCCATGGCCACGGGGAGTCCTCCCGGAGCTGGGTGCTAATCCTATCACCACCCCCAACAGGCCACCACCCCCGGAGCACCACCAAGCACAGCCCTCCCTTGGGCCCCCTCCCCAAGGACCGATCCGTCGTGCCGTCCCCCCCCCCGTCGGGTCGCTACCCCCGGAGCTCCACGCAGCGCCACCCTAACTGGGCCCCTTCTCCACGGGAACCACTCCGCCCCAGGAGCCACTGTCTGGCAGACCGCCACCGTGTACCCCCCCCAGCCTAGACCTGGGAAACCTGTGGGGGGAGTGCCACTGTACTCCCCCCCATGCTCCAACGATGCCCTCCACTCCGGCTTCTCAGCCGGCTGCACCATCACCGCTTCGCCACGTGGCCGAGATCCCAGAGCCCAGCCCATAAGGGCTCTGATCCCGTCTCTTCTCGTGAGACCGGCAAAGTCTCTCGTCGGCTCCAGCGGGGAAGGGGCAAACCCCCTCCAGGCCCAACCCCCTCTCGCCGCCCTCCACTTGGAGATGTCTGGACAGGTGGCTGGGATCCCGCCTCCGCGTACGGAGGTGGGATCCCAGCCCCCTCTCACCACCCTCCACTGCTCCATTTTTCATCACGTGAGCAGCACGATGCCAGTAACAGAAATGAACAGAACTGAATCAAATTTTCTTGGTTCTGTTCGGTTCGAGCCAGCCCCATCACAACAGTCGTTATTCGTACAGTTATGTAGCGGAACGAATAACAGAGAATGGTAACAAAAAAGGTCGTTTCGTGCCCATCTCTACTTCCTAGTGTTTCCTCCCTAGGAAAATTCAGCAGCTTGCCCCTTCTGTAGACCGAACTTCTGTTTTTATTGAGAACAGCTTAATCTCCATAAAAACATTAGCAGATACCTTTTTGGAAAGCTGCAGGAAGCATTTGCCTGAAATGAGTAGCCACACCACGATGTTATGCATCCCAAATTCAAAGGGCTATCCCGGAACAGAGGTTGCTTGAACACAATAGGGAAGTATATATAGCTTGTGGTATTTTGAAAAACTGAAAGCTTTTAGTTTTTCAATTTTGGAGCAGCTTGTGGGGACTAAATAGGATCACTTGGGCTCAAGTACAGGTGCCATATACAGGCTCAGTTTGGTAGCTACCCACAGCTGAATCAGTGGCTTGCTTTGGCTGATAGCTACAAGGCTCATGGTTTGTTGTAGGCAGGTTCTCCACTGGATCTTTAAGATAAAATAAAGAAAGGAGTGATGTTCCTCTTTGTCCCATTCTGTCTCCTCCCACGTACAGGGGAAACATTTCTTATTTTTCAAAAATGTTTACAAGTATCTGTGTTGGAATAATAGTCTTAAAAAGTGTATAATTTGCCAATATCCTGAAGTCACTCTCTTTTTAAGCCACTTCACTATATAACAGATTGACTGCAAAAATAGTTATGATAGCTTTGACAACTGGAAGGTTCATTTTTGGTGTGTGTCCAGTAATCAAAAGAGCTAGAAATGGCCCAAACCAGAGAGATCTTACCTGCAACCCCACACACAAACACATGTATGTATGTATGTATGTATGTATGTATGTATGTATGTATGTATGTATGTATGTATGTATGTATGTATGTATGTATGTATGTATGTTGCATCATTATAGTCGTGACCGACTCTTTCTGACCCTATGTCCATGGAGTTTTCTTGGCAGGAATACGGGAGTGGTTTGCCAGTTCCTACTCCAGGTGCCTACAGCACCTGGTATTCTTTGATGGTCTCCCATCCAAGTACTAGCCAGGTTCAACCCTGCTTAGCTTCCGAAATCAGGCAAGATTGGATGTGCTTAGGGCATCTAGGTCTCACGAAACACATAAGAACATAAGAACATAAGAAGAGCCATGCTGCATCAGGCCAAAGGCCCATCTAGTCCAGCTTCCTGTATCTCACAGAGGCCCCACCAGATGTGTTTGGGAGAGCAAGAGACTAGATATCTGTCTCCTGATACCACTCTCCTGCATCTGGCCCTTGAAGTACCCTGGTTTAAACCCTGGAGGTTACACATCTCCATCATGGTTTGTAACCTGTGATGGACTTTTCCTCCAGGAATCTGTCCAATCCCCCCTTGAAGGCATCCAGGTCAGATGCCATCACCACATTGTGTGGCAGGGAGTTCCATAGACTTACAACGCGCTGGGTGAAAAAATATTTTCTTTTGTCAGTTCTTACTCTCCCAGCCCTCAATTTGAGTGTATGTCCCCTAGTTCTGGTATTTTGGGAGAGGGAGAAGAGCTTCCCTCTATCCACTTTACTCATACCCTGCATTATTTTGTATGTCTCAATCATATCCCCCCTCAATCGCCTTTTTTCCAGACTAAGGCCCAAATGTTTTAGCCTTTCTTCATAAGGGAGGTGCCCCAGCCCAGTAATCATTTTAGTCGCTCTCTTCTGCACCTTTTCCAGTTCTACTATGTCTTTCTTGAGATGCGGTGACCAGAATTGTACACAATACTCCAGGTGGGGCCTTACTATTGTTTTGTATAATGGCATTATAATGTTGGCTGTTTTATTTTCAATCCCCTTTTTGATAATCCCTAGCATGGAATTGGCCTTCTTCACCGCTGCCACACATTGGGGAGACACCTTCATGGAGCTGTCCACCAACACACCAAGATCTCTTTCCTGATCCATCATGGATAACTCAGAGCCCATGAGTTGATAGATGAAGTTTGGATTTTTTGCCCCAATATGCATTACTTTACATTTGGTTACATTAAAACGCATTTGCCATTTCTCAGCCCATTCCCCCAGTTTGGAGAGATCCTTCTGGAGCTCTTCACAATCTTCTCTGGTTTTTACCACACGGAAAAGTTTTGTGTCATCGGCAAACTTTGCCACCTCACATGTAGAAGCCTCTGACAAAGACCCAGAAATGTATAGGTAGGAACACTGTGGGGATGATTGGCTTTGCTCCAGAAAATTATGTTGTGGAATCACTAGAAAAAAAACAAGGAACTAACTCACCTCCTCAAGAATCCAAAGAGATAGCACTTGACTGCACTCTTATTCAGAGGGTATTAATATCAACTAAAATAAAGGTGCAAGTTAGGTTTAGAGGATTTATACAAAGATATGGATTTCAGGATAGCCTTTTTCTGTCCTCAGGTTGCTTATCAAGGATCTGGTTATATCAGATTTGTGCTCTGGGGTGTCCTATTTCCCTTAACACTGATGTACCAGTTTGTTGTTATTCTTAACTCAACATCTTGGATTGACACATCTGCTGCCTTTTCTCTACAACTCAGTTATATACAATATGTTCAAATATTCATGCTGAATCCTGAAATCAGTGCCACAGCTACTGAACACAGCATAGTATAAGCCAAGACAATTGTCTGCATCTATCACTGTTCTGTAATATTAGCAGAACCTCCATTCCATCTGGTTCCGACAGTCTCTTTGCAGAAAACAGCATGCTACGTATACCAAAGATGTTAAAGTACTCACATTGTTTTTATATGACATTCTCCCTGGCTGTGGATTCCAGATGTTGTTTGATGAGCTTTTTCTGCATTAAATTGATTCATTTCAATATATTTAATAGGCAGTAAGCCATTTTAGTCTTTATCTTATCCATCTTTTGCACTGAGTCCCTTGCACTTTTCAGTCAGATTCTCAGGTCCTTCCAAGACTTTGAGAAAGTGACTTTTTATGGACCATAGTCTCAATGATTCTATAATTGTAGAAGAGAAGAGAAGAGAAGAGAAGAGAAGAGAAGAGAAGAGAAGAGAAGAGAAGAGAAGAGAGAACCTTTGCAAGCCCTTGTCCTCACAGTCTTCAAATGAAAAGTTCATTACTGAGCTCTTTTCCCATTGCACTTCTTACATGCAAATTAACCTCCATTTTCCAGTGTCACAGACCCTTTTGCAGAGATTAGGGAATATGATTATTATTCCTATGAGGAGGCCCTCTTGTCAGTGCCACTTGACACACACTCCTCACCTGGGGCGATCTGTTCATCCATGGTTATGTGGTCTCCTGTGGTCATTAGGCCTGGAACCATTTACTCAATTACCTTCCATAAGTAATGGGGTATTATACCAATAGCCTATTTCAGTAAACTCAAAGCAGTGTGTGTGCATGCCTCAGGTCCTCCCCATTCTGTCCCCACAACTTTCCTGGCAGGGTAGAGCAGGTTAAGAGACAAATTCTATTTAGTGTATAAATGCTGCTGCTAGAGAGGAACATCTACCCCCACATCCTCCATCACTGTACTTGCTGTGACTTGTGTGCTGGGTCTTAAGAAATGATTTCTTGGGGTTCGTGCTTATCTGAAGAATCCACATCAACTACAAACATTTCCTGTTGTAACCCAGTACTAAAGAAGGGAACAACAGAAGGAACAGAGCTATGTGTTCCCTTCTAAGCATTAGAATAGGACTAGAGAAATTTGCCCAGCGAGTTTCATGTTTTCGGGGGGATTCAAGCTTCTTTTGATTCCTACTACAACACCTCATCCACTGTACTACATGGCTGCCAAGCTTTGACATTTTCTGCCCATCTGCCCAATGTAGAGTGATCCTTCTAGTGGTTCATCAGGACCCAAAATTATTTATCACTTCCCAAGTCTCACAAAATTATTGTCATTCAGTGGTGGATTTGGTCTGTACCAATTATTCACCCAATAATAATCAGTGGCAAGATAAAAAAGAGACTGCAAATATCAGAGAGGTATGACAGATAGAGAAGGGTCAGGGTGATGGTCTTGCTGAAAAAGCTGTACTGTATATACAGTATGGGAATCTATCAAACAGTGCTGTGGTAATTGGTACACTCTCCGCAGTACCTGCCTGTAAATTTATGGCTGCTGCGTTTCTTTGTGGTGGCCTTTCTCTACATAGTTTGCTCCTATCGACCAGCACTGGTTGATGGACCAACACATGCCACCACCACCACCTTCCTTTGTATATCTGTCTATGAACGATGAACCTGAGTTGGGGAGGTATTTTGGAAAATGGAGGGCCATCTTTCTTTACATGCACTCCTACACACAACACAATAAAATGTACAATGTAATCTTTTTACACAGAAATAATTTATTCATGTCCATATTTATCCTATTTCTACTGAATGGAATGGTGAAATAAGTAAAATTTTCTTTGGTTCTTTAGGGACCGTGCATTGCCTGTGTCAAGGTATAATTTACAAGCTGAAACAAAACAAAGCTTGTGGTAATCAACAGCCATGTTAAACATGTGTGTGAAATGCTGAGTAACTGTGATTAACAAAAAAGGAAGGCTAACACATGTGTATTAAGGTTAAAGTAAATGATGTAATGCTTTGTGATTGGCTGAGGCTTGTATATAGTGAAAACCCATGTATAATGTTTTTTGGGGGAATTCTCTTCTTTACTTTGTTATGCTGTTGGATTGACCTACTGGAAATATACCTATGGTGATGGTGAGCTCTGCTTTAGTCTCTTTATTTTTCTGATGAGCCAACTATGCTCAAAAGCCTACTTCAACAGCCTGGCCAGTAGGGATGGGCATTTCGTTTCAGAACCAGTAGATTATGAAATGAACCACGCAAGCCCAGGTGGTCCTCGGAACAGGCTGATACACGCAGATTTCCCTTTCTCAGGGAAATCAGGGGTGGCAGCAATCTTTGTCTGTGGTTGATGGGTATCGTTAGCTGTTCTATTGTGTGAACTGGTGCTTGTCGTGCTTGGGTGCAAATCACCCACCCTCTTGCAGACTGTAGTTTTCAGTACTGGAAGCCAGGCTTTGCTGATTTTCAGACTTTCTTCTTGTAGAAATACCTTGTAGAATGTTGATTTGCCCTGCTGCACAATATCTAATTTACTCTGTTGCACTCTCATGCAACAATCATATGTGAAAGAGTCCTCCTGCACCTTCCAAATGAACAAGTTTTATTATGCATCAACTTTAATGGGCTATGGCCCACTTCTTGAAATAGAGTTGAAGAACTGGACTGCTAGCCACAAACGCTTATGTCGAAGAGGAAAATGTGTGAGTTTTTAACGTGCCACAAAAGGGTTTCCTTTTTTGAGTCAATCACTCTCACCTTCAGTGCTCCCCTTTTCCTGCTTCCTTCAACTTTTCCTAATATTATCATTTCCCCCCAGTGTTATGCTTAAAATATTGCCTCCATTTAGTAATTTTTTTTGCTTCTAGAGCAAGTACATACTTGATTTTTTTATAAACTTGTGGAAAAAAGTATTAATCATACAGCACTTGAGAGTGAACCAAAAAGAAAAAAAGGTTGGAATTCTCCAAGCCTGCTATCTACCACTCACACCCGAGTCTTTTTTAGTGTCCCAAAATACGCAGTCAGTCATTTCAGACATACTGAACAGTTCCTTATTGATTGGATGTGCCTGCCTAAGTGCAGTGGTATAAACTGCCATGTGAATTGCCACAATATATGTTACTACATGCATTCCTCATTGTACACAAATTGCATGAACAGCACAGCAACCATTGAATATATATGGCAAGTTGTTAACTAGTGGCAGTTTACCACTGTTGTCAATGCCATTGTAGTTCATGTCCACATAACTAATCTGTAATACTCTGGCCAAGGTACAGGAAATAAATGAAACCATTGCAATCCCTGAAATTAGAGATGGGCACGACTCAAAAAAATGGTGTTTCGTTTGTCGTTTGGTCGTTTAGGGGTCCGTTTTGGTTCATTTTCGTTTTCGTGATGTTTTTTGCAAAAAAAATTGTTTTCGTTTTGTTAGGTAACGAAACAAAAAAATGAAAACGAAAACAAAAAATTGCTGTTTCGTTAGCATTCTTTTTAGTTCAATGCATCTGCTGCAATGAAAATGAAAAACACGGCAAATTTGGTCATTTCGTTTTCGTTTTCATTTTTTTAAAAAAATTTCATTTCATTTTTGTTGTGTAACGAAACAAAAAAACAAAAACGAAAACGAAAAATTGCTCGTTTCGTGCCCATCTCTAGCTGAAGCTATCCAGCCAACTATCTGCAAGTCTGTTGCTATGAGCCTGCCCTTTCAAAGTGGGAGCCATTTTTCTTTTTTACCAGCAGTGCCTCCAACATACTATTTTTTTGCATTCAGGCATAAGAAATTGTGTATCCCTCATTTTTATTTAGTGAAGGAGCGGAAACACTGTTTCAGGAAACATTTTGAGGTTGATATGGACCAGATGGATTAATGAATGCTGTGAACAGGAAAGGTGTCCCCACCCCCATCTTGGAACCTTGGTAAGAGTGTGATCCCTAATTCAGATCTCTGTGACTTGCATCCATAGCCTTTCTGTTCTAAGTAAAATATGCATGGGTTTTATCCAGCTCAATTAATGCAATTTGGCTGAATTTAGTTAGTGGTATTGTTGATGGTGCTTGTTTAAACTATAATTTAAATTGTTTCCTATGACCACATGTTTGTTTACAGTGCTGCTTTCATTAGCTCAGTTCTTACATGGCTCACTAGTTTTAGCTAATTTGATTTCCTTGAAATTTTCTCCCATCTTCATTCTATTTTTTTTAATTTTATTGTAAGCTTACCTCAAACAATTCAAAAGGTGGTAGAGTGTGCCATTATTAAATAAGTAATAAATATTTCCATGTTCTTTTATTGGACTCTCTCTACTCTCTGTGCAGCCCTAAAGAACTGAGGCCTAAAGCCTTGATTACACAGGCAAAAGAAATGTTGCATTTACCTTCAGATAAATCGACTTTTAAAAGAGTGCCTCCTTTATGCAAACACAAGCCTGGAATACTTTGCTAGAGAGACGTGTTTTATAGGCGGAATGTGAGCCAAAACATTCTTCTGCTAGATGATTGTTTAAAATAGTACCCATGTAAAACTTGATTTATTTTATTCCTTTCTGCCTATGTACACCCCTCTGTCACTGCAAATTGTTCCTCGGGGTGATCAGTAGAGACAGTGAGAGAGGCAGCAGGAAAGAAAGAGGGAAGGCTGGCAAAGTTGTTTGTAAACAGCTTGGCTGCTTCTGCTCCTTTACGAATATTTTTGCTGGTCTCTGGGAGGTGGAGAGGAGGGGAGAACTCCAATAGGTAGTGGTGTGATGGGTGATAAAGCCTGGCTGGGCTGCTGTGGCCAGAGGTGTAGCCAGGGCCGGCACGTCCATTAAGGCGAACTAGGCAGTTGCCTAGCGTGCCAAAATGGAGATGGGGTGCTGGCCAGCCTGCTGCCCCCCGCCGCCACCCCCTGCTGCTGGCCACCACCATCCGCCCGCCGCCCCCGTGCCCATCGCCGCCCACCCCATGCCCATCACCGTCCCCCACCATCTTCCACCCACCCACCCGCCTCCCCTGCCTCCCCCACCTCCCCCTGCCCCATCCCCTGCAGCTGCCCACCACACCCCACACCCCTCACCTAGGGCACAAAAAAACTAGTGCCAGCCCTGGGTGTAGCTAGGGTTTCCAGCACCCAGGGACAAAGTCAGTTTTGGCGCCCCCCCAAGGGATCATCTGAAAAGGATGCACCCTGCCCTCCAGCCATGCTCTTCCCCGCCAAACGGCTCTTAGGAAGAAAAGGTGAGGGCTTCTCCGCATCCTCGAGATATCCCTTTTCCAGCTCCATCCAGCCTCTCCGGGAAGCAGGATCTGGGTGGTATTCTTTGTAGATATCACAATGTTTGTAAGTGTTTAAATCTAGCTTGAAAGAGGAAACACTTTACTTAACTAAGGTATTTGTTTGAAATTGGTAGATACTGTATGTCCTTAATTGTTTCTTGCTTTCCACAGCAACAGCAGGACTAGCTCAGAAAGGGTTTCACTGCCCTGGCTGCCACCACATAAAGAATACAGCACAAAGATGAAACAGAGCACACATAAGTGTTTGTGGCAGAACTCCTAGCATCTTCAGAAAAGACACCCAAAGACTTGTGTATAACACCTTGGAGAGCTGTTGCCATTCATTGCATGGAGTTTAGAGGGCCAGTTTCAGTGTGAAGAAACCTCCCATGTTCCCAATTCTCAAAAACAAACAAAGAGGCAAAATCATTCTGGGGTCGGAAGACTTGGATTCTGCATGGACCACAGAAATGACTCCATCCAGTTCTGTTTTCATTATACCTGCCTGTAGATACATCAAATATTCAACCCAGAGTCTCTAAACTTTAAACTTCAACTAAATACAATGGAACTAAGGAAATAATTACATGTAGCAACCCAGAAGTATGTTAAGCCACATATTGGGCAAATAAAAGACAAGGACACACCAGAAAAGACAAGTAGAGAAATTGAACTGTCAGTAAGTTGTACAGTATGAATATTTAAATGTGCAGAGTGACAAAATAAACTAAGGTTTTTTAACTCATCACCTGACAGGGTGACAGGGTGACTGAGACCAATACACTCCTACATTATCACCTCCCAACATGAATAGACACTTTCAGATACAGATAACCCAGTGAAGACTGCTGCAAAGTATAAACAATATCAACAGTAGGCTGTCAACTAATTATTCACTATAATGCTGCATGCCACATCCATTTGTGACATGGCAATTGCTAACATGTTGAACAGGCACTTGAGACATTCTTTTAAATGTTTTCTGTACAAGTTTGGGGAAAGGAACCTTGTATAAATATAAAATGTCATTATTTATTAATGCCAACACTGGAATAGAATGTTTTTGTTTGTTTGTTTATAAAGTTAGTGTAATTTGGAACCATCTATTCTTAGCTATCAGAATTGTCTCTACTATTTGGCGAAGCCAGCAAATGGACTCTGGTTAGGAATGATGAGGGGAGGGAGAGACCTGCAACTGCAGCTCCTAGTTTTTATTCCAGAAGTCAGGTGGTGTCCTTTTCAGTCTCACAAGAATGTCAAAACAAAACCTGAGGCCTCGGGCACCACAGTGTTGAAGAAAGACTGAACTGCCAGTGCATGTTTTTACTTGTAATAAGGATGCCATCTTGAACTTCTCCTCAGGCAGCAAAAGTGGCTTGGGAGATCCCTGTTTCTTCCTCAGTGCCAGAGTAGCATGGAAGATACAAGGAGCCCATTTAAATCTTAAGCTGCAAGGTAGACATGGGCACGACTCGGCGAAATTGTCGTTTCCATTTTCGGTTATCGTTTCCGTTACGTAACGGAAACAGTAACGATAATTAAGCCGTCAGAACTCAAACTCGAACCGAAAAAAGAAAAATTTGGTCAGGTTTTTCGTTTTCGTTTGTGGCATCACGGCGATCGCGCACTGCGAAGCACAGAAAAAGTTTTTAAAAGTTTGTTTTAAAAAACCCGACTCCCGGCCAAAAAGCAGGCGAAAATATGCCTGCCTGAGGCTTTGCCACCTACCAGAGGGGTGGTTTCTGGGGGGTCCCTGGCCTTCCCCCCTCTTCTCCTGTCCTGGGCTGCTTGCACCAGGCTGGGGGGGTCATCCTCGTCGTCTCGTCATGCCATGCGGTGGGGGGGATCCAAAATGGTGACCACAATTTTTCTTTTGAAATCGTGGTCAAAAAACACACCAAATAACCACAGAAACATGTGAAATTTATTTATTTTAAATGCCTGAATTTTAATAGTAGCAGCAGTGGGTTTTTATAGCAATAAAACGTCATAATGATTTTATTTTATTTTATTTTATTTTTTATTTTTTTAGACCTGCCCATTTGGGCTGGGCATGGGATGGGACCATGCAATTTTTTGAACCATTCCACCAATGGCATCACCAGGTTTTTGACTGATACTTCTGGATGTCTCGTAGGGCATAAAAAGCTGAGGCACCTTCCAGAAATCGCAGTCAGGTGTATGGAGGTGGTTGAGGGAGGAGGGCTGGCTGCTGGTGCTGGTGTGATCCGATTGAGATTGAGGAGGGAGGCTGGAGGCTTTAGGATTTAAGTTAGGCAGGCAGGGAGGGAATTGAATTTAGAAAATAATTTATTTGATTCCCTGCAGCTTTGTCTGCTGAAAGGAATAGCAGTTTATTCTTTATTTCTTCTCTGGCAGTTTGTGAGGATGTTTTTCTGATATTGGATAAAGGGGGAGGTTCGACTGGGAATGGGAGGTGGCAGGGAGTCAATCAGGGGATTTAGTTCTGCCTGGCGGCTCCTTTCCTCCTACCCATCCACCTCCCAGCTGGGATCAAGCTGTCAAAATCAGCTGGGAGGCTTTTGAATCCCCTGCAGCACCAGCTAGAGCACTGGTGGCAGGGGGGTCATTTTGTTTCATTTTGTTTTAATGAACTGGGTGGGATGAAATGGAATGAAACAAAACATAGTTTTTTCATTTCCTGTCCATCCCTAAATAATCAATTGTGCACAGTATGCTGTTTTGATCTATTCAACAGTAAGTAACTGGAAACGTTTATTCTTTCTCTTACCAATGTCTCAGAGTGAGATGTTGAGATTGTAAGTGCCAGTTGATGAGATAATAAGAGGTCATCTCTGGAAAGACCTGAAGTTAATTCTTACAGTCCCTGAATTTAACTGAAGCTAGAAGTTTTTAACCAAAGTTCAAAATTCTGCAGCAAATCATATCTACTGCACTCGCTTACCTTTGTTTGTTGTTACATGTTGTAAACCGCCCAGAGTAGCCCTTGGTCTAGATGGGCGGTATAAAAGTCAAATAAATAAATAAATAAATAAATAAATTACCTGGGCCAATATTGGGGGTGGAGATGCTGTGCCCTAAGTTCCCTATCTACCATAAAGTATCTGTGGAGTGGAGGAGGAAATAAGTAGTCCTATTACAGGGCTGCTTCAGTCTGAGATCCTCTTTGAGGCATGCCATGGGATCTCTGAAGATAAACATCTGAAGTAGAGAAGGAAAACTGCCATTTTATCTGGTTGCTCAGATAGTTTTATATATTTAAATCAAGATCAATGATTTATCTCAGCATTGCTGCTGGACACCTCAGTTTCTGGCTGTGCCTTGTCTTCAGCATGCAGCACATAAGCTCTGTGGGTGGGTGAAGGCCATTTACAAAATAAATGCATTCCATTATTGCTCTGCCTTAATCTTAGAAAAAGGAAGGGATGGTACCAGCTATAATCTGAATGTGTCTTTATCTTTTAAATTACAAAATTTTGACCACTTCTTGCCAGCCTCTATCATGCAAATTGCTATCTCGCTGTGAAAGCTGCCAGAGCATTAATCAGCCTGATTAGGATTCGGAAACCAAATGGACACTGCTAAATGAAGCACAGTGAGGAGCACAGTCAGGAGAGGTTTGTATCCCAGCTCCTGCTGAACCACAACATTCCTTCCTCTTTCCTTCCTTCCTTTTATATGTTTCATTGGAGATCTTGCTAACCTCTTTTCTTAGAAACCTTTTTTTTTTTGGCATTACAAAAAGTTGAGCAGCACCTAAGTTGATATTCCAGGGAATTAATTATCAGATACAAGGGTTCCAGTGCTGAATATGATGTTGTTCCCACAAGGATGCAATCCAGAAGTTTTATCATTCTTACCTCATTCCAACATTATGCAACATAGAAATGGACACTAACAGTAGTTTGGTGGTTTGGCACAGTGTCTACACGGGCATTCCACAGGTACCAAATGTTTTCCTCCCCCACCTCCTCTGGATGATCTCCCACTCATCAGTAGGAACATGCTTCCCTTTTCCACCTCCTTGGGCAATCACACATTCTCTGACAGCAGCACAGGCTACCCTGTCCTGCCTCTTCATCAGAGAGGTGGAAAACAGTTGCTTTCTGAAACGTGTCACACCAGTAGGTAAACTACTGAGAAGGTATATACCAGGGATGGCGAACCTTTTTGGCACCGAGTGCCCAAACTCAGTGATGGGGATGGCGGTGGTGGTGGGGGTCGGGATCGGTGGCAGCGGGGGGGGGGATAAGGGGGCGAAGGCAGCAAGGGCGATGGAGGTGGTGGGCTCAGTGTAATCGGTGGTGGCAATGAGAGGGGCAGGGATGGTGGCGGTGATGGTGGCAGATGCGGGGTCGGCGGCGGCAGGGGTGGCAAGGGTGATGGCGATGGGGATGGTGGCAGTGGGGGGGTGTTGGGCTCAGCGGCCGTGGAGGACAGGTGTGGGGGTGAGGGCAAGGGCAGCAAGGGCGGCAGAGGCGGCGGGGTCAGGGTCCTCTGTGGTGGCGGTGGGAGAGGCGCCAGGGGGGTGCATCAACCGCCAGCCACCCGCAGGCCTCTCATCAGGTGACCTGTGGAGGTGGCCGGAGGAAAGGCCCTCAGCATTCACCTCCCTCTAGGCTGGCTGGTTAACTGGCCTGCTGGCCAAGTGAGACGTTCTCCACGGCGGCGGCAGTAGCCGGGACTCTCCTCTCCCACCGCCGCTTCTTCTCCAGGGCCCTCCCGCCCATCTCCCAGCTGGCCACCCTCCCTCCCTCCCTTTAGTCCACCGCCAGGCCGCGTCACACCCCGTCCATCTGGATCCTCCCAGCGGAAGGGGGGTGTGTGGGGGGGGAGATGAGAGAGGAGGAGCCCGCTGGCTCCAGTGTCGGGGCCAAAGCCAGATTCCCATCGCTGATGGCAGCGGCAGTGGCGGCGATGGCAATGGCGATCGGGGACAGTGACGGTAAGGTCGGTCTGGCACGCAACATGGTCCCTGCTCCCCCCCACTTCCCCCTCCACAAATTCCTCATGGCTGGTCCAGCGGAGGGGGAAGAGGGGGGCAGGGAGCATGTTGTGTGACAGGGGAAACCTCTTTGTGTGCCACCTTTGGCATGCATGCCATAGATTCGCCATCCCTTTTATGTACCAATCCTTGCATTGCCCGAATCCAAAGACCAGCCTGAAGGAATTAAAAGAGAACATATAGGTTGCTAATGGGCTTGGCCCTGAACAGTGAATGGGCATTGTAACACAACAGTTGTGTTTACTTTAGGTATATGTATTATTATCACAATGCTGCAACTTGGTGCATGTTATTAGACACTTCTAATGCCAATTATAGAAGATACTGAATTTGCCATCAAGCCAGCTATACGTAATGGATAGAAATCTAAGATGTAGTATAGGTCTTAATGATTCAGAACTTGGAGGTAAAAAATAACTATTCACAAATAACTATTTGTAATTAATTATGTTTCTGAATCATTAAACTACAGCTTTAGTGCATGAGAGAATAACAATAAGGCACTGGCTTGCTCCCTTTCATAGTTTAACTGTGACATTTTAGTTACTTTATAATTATGGATGCTCTGCCTGAACTCGTTGAGGGCAGGCACCTTTTCTTCCCGCCCAGATGCCAGCACGAAATTTTGTGCTGGGTACGATGGCTGCGAGGTGGGGAGCAGGCACCCTATATAAGGAGGCTGCCTGCACCCACCTCTGCCTCTTGCCTGCTGTTCTTGCCATGGTAAGAGTGCAAGTGGAGCAGCATCACAGCTTTCGATTTCAAACGTGACTGCCACGTGAAGTCTACCTGCACAATACATTGTAGCCCCATTTTAACCAAAGAACTTTGCCTCAACTCATTATTCTAGGCTTGGTGGGTAACGGAGGCTCTGCCCAAACTCTTTGAGAGCAGGTGCCTTTGCCTCCTGCCCGGATGTCAGAGCAAAAGTTTGTGCTGGGTATGGTGGCCACGAGGTGGGGAGCAGGCACCCTATATAAGGAGGCTGCCTGCACCCACCTCTGCCTCTTGCCTGCTGTTCTTGCCATGGTAAGAGTGCAAGTGGAGCAGCATCACAGCTTTCGATTTCAAACGTGACTGCCACGTGAAGTCTACCTGCACAATACATTGTAGCCCCATTTTAACCAAAGAACTTTGCCTCAACTCATTATTCTAGGCTTGGTGGGTAACGGAGGCTCTGCCCAAACTCTTTGAGAGCAGGTGCCTTTGCCTCCTGCCCGGATGTCAGAGCAAAAGTTTGTGCTGGGTATGGTGGCCACGAGGTGGGGAGCAGGCACCCTATATAAGGAGGCTGCCTGCACCCACCTCTGCCTCTTGCCTGCTGTTCTTGCCCCCTCCCACCCACCCCATTGTCAGAGAGTATGAGAGTAGCTGGTCGCTTTGAGTCCTGATGGGGATTTTCGGCTACCACTTGCATTGGCCCTGAGTGGCAGTGAGTTTTCACCCATCCCATCCTCTGTGATGCATGGTGGGCTGAGGAGATTCCTAAAATTGTTTGGGATGCCAAACAAGTGGTCGGCATATTATGTAGTCAGGAATCTCACTCAATTCAGTTGGGGCCACAACTTTAATTCATTGATTGGCCAATACCTGCTTGTGCTACCTCTTGTTAGTTAAGAGTAATAAGTTAATAACGGTTATCGATAAATTGTAGCCCTATTTTAAAAATAAGAACTTTGTCTTGACTCGTTATTCCAAGCTAAGTGGGCAATGGGAGTAGGGTCTCACTAATGCGGGAGGAGAACTATGAGGGTCAAGTCTCCCTAGAACTTGAGCATGATTATTTCCCTACGTACAGGGTTCCTCCTCCTCCTTGCACCCACAGCAATAGTTTCCCACCCACCCCTGGTCAGAATAGAATCCTCATAAGATGAGGGGTTTTCACATGCACACACAGGGGTGAAGTCATGCATGAGGAAGAGAGTCCTGAAAATTAGAGGGAACATCAACCAGGGTTCAAGTGCTGGCTGGTGCTATATGTTACATTTTGAGGAGAAAGGTGAGATAGAAATATTTTAAATAAATAAATAAATGCTTCTTCTTCATGCCCTCCAGTGGATGTTCAGCCAGCAATGAGGTCGCCAAGAGGGACGGCTTGGAGCATTAAGATATTAGTCTTTCTAAGGAAATAAAAAGTGGGTGCTTGTTTATTTTTGGTAGGCAGAAAGGTGGACTTTCTTCTGTTTTAATGCTAGCAATAAAAGTAGCTAACTGCTCATGGAGGACCTTAGAAATATTAGTGAAAATAGTTGCTCTTCACAAATAGCTTCCCAAGTTCTGTCACATCTGTTGACCTTGCATGATACAGTTTTATTAAATGTTTACCATACTAGAGACACAACCCTTAGGAGATGCTGGTGCACTCTGCTTTGCCTCCCAGAGTAAGTGTTAACAGCTGAACCAAGAGTATCATCAGGGGCCTATTAGAAGCAAGAGATTTGTAACTGAGCTACAGCATGGTCTTTCTAGTGATAATTCTTCTCATAGGTTTTGACGATCTGAGGGAATATGCTTTTTCGAGAATGTTTTCCACATATTTATCTACCAGATTTTAATGCTGGCTTCTGTTCCTGTATCTGCCTTACATCACTTCAGATCACTCAGGCGTTAATTTTTGTTGTTGTTGTTGTTGACAGGCATAATAGCTGCTCAAGAATGATGGTCATCTTTGCTGGCTGGAGCTAATAACAAATAGTCTATGATGGAAGTCAATTTTAATTGGTCTCTCATTCATGTTTGCTGACTCTGAGTAACCTTAGCTAGCACAAGCTGTTACAGGTACAGCGAGCTCCATAAGGAGGGAATCAAAGTGCCATTCAGACCAGTCTGCAATATTGCTCACTTACATTGAAGGAAAAGTCTGTGATAGTCCTCAGTTGAACTATATTGTTTCAGGAGTTCTCCCACTCGTTGCTTCCTTTACATGCAGACTTCTGTTTTTCCAAGAGCGTGCCTTAAAAGATTACAATGTGGCAATGCAAAATAAATAATTAAAATTAGTTTGTCATATAGATACATGCATACGTGGGAAGGGGGGCAGGCTGTGGTAATGTGGAGGCAGCCACTGGGCTGTCCAAAAAGAGAGAGAGAGTTCCTAACTGAACCAATGAACTGGTTCACAGATTGTTTGGAGAATAAATTATAAAATTATGGTTTGTGTTTGTGGATTTCCATGAACCAAGATGAACTGCCATTTTGCTGGTTCATGCTCATCTCTAATACCGAACCTTTCAGCTCCACTGAGTTTGACAAAATCAGTCAGAACTTAAATCCAGCCTTACAGCAGCAGATGCACATTAATGTGCTGGAATTCTCAATTCCAGTGTCAGGAGCCATTCTGGCAAGAGAATTAATGTGCTGGATTCCCCCCACATTATCCTTACAGCTTTAGTCCAGGAGAGAGACTGGTCAAGAGGAAGCATGCTTCGGAAACGAATGTCTCATTGGAAATTTGTTGTATCCTGGAAGCCCTATCATACATACATACATACACCTTTATTGGCATTAAAACAAAGAATATAGAACACAACCAAAACAGTGATGGTAAACCATTGTCAAGTAAAACAATAGGTAAAAAGCCAAAAAGGGGATACACTCTCATTTCTTATTAATAACAGCTACTAGAAAATCTGCATCTTGTAGGGTGACCGATTCGGAATTGTCACGAAGTAAAAAGCTTGTGTATTCCTCTGGAGGGCCAGAGAACATAGACATAATTGGGTCTAAAAACTCTTTGCGTAACCTAGTATGGGCAGGGCTACGGCACAGTATATGAGGGACTGTGTCTGGTTCAAGTTGGCAGAATTTACAAAGCCTCTGGGACGGTGATATACCCAAGTATCTTCCTGAGAGTACTGAGGAGGGGAAAATATTGAGTCTGGCCAACATGAAGGCACGTCTCTTATTTGGATTAATTAGCTTGCGGAAATAGCAGAGATCATGGCCAAAGACCGGGGATAGGTTAAAGAAACGTGGAGAGCAGGTCCAATTTAGATTAGAGGAAAGTAATTCAGTTTCTTCAAATAATTTTGCCTTAATGGTCAAGTAAGCTCTTTTAAAGTCAAAGCTGGCAAAATAGTCAAGAGTAAAGCCTAAGTTGTGGAGTTTGTTTACAAAGAGGGAATCCCAGGTGGAAGTAAAGGGATCCTTTAAAAGATCGAAAAGTAAGGAACCGGGGGAGGAATTATAATCGAGGGCCCGAGACCATGCCAAAGTGGAAGGTAAGTGAATGCCCAACTCAAGGATCATGGTTGAAAGTTTGATTGTGTTGGGAACACCTAGCATTTGCCTTAAAAGGGGGGCAATTACTAGGTCTACTTTTGTGGAAGCTGCCTTGATCCAAATTGGAACTCCGTACAGAAGCTGACTCAAGGTCTTTGTCTGAAGAACCTTGAGGGCCGCAGGTACATACTGGTTGCCACTATGGTAATGAAAACGTGATACTGCATTCAAATCGAGTTTGGTTGAAGATATTGCCAAGTCTCTATGGAAATTCCATTCTAATTGGTGGTGGAAATTTATACCTAAATATTTGAATGTTCTAACTTGTTCGACTGGTCTGCTGTCAATGCTCCAGGATAGCGGTTTCCGTAGATGAGAAAAAACCAATATTTTGGTTTTTTCTGAGTTGATTATTAGATCATTAGATATACAGTAAGAATGAAAAGCAGATAGGAGATGTCGTAGCCCAATTTTGGAGATGGAGAGAAGGACAGAATCATCAGCATAAAGGAGAATTGGTAATGGGGAGTTACTCAAACAAGGGGCGTACTTATCACAATGAGATAGTTGAGAACGTAAATCAGCAAGGAAGAGATTGAATAGTTGGGGCGCTAGTATACAACCCTGACAGACACCTTTGGATACAGTAATCTTTTCAGAAAGGGAGCCCTTGCGGTTTATACGGACCCAACATGAATTGGAGGAGTGTAGATTCCTAATTAAGAAAAGCAGTCGAGAGTCAATTCCCCAAGAAGCAAGTTTGTGCCATAATAGGTTCCTATTGATAGAATCAAACGCACCTCTCAGATCGATGAAAGCAGCGTAGAGTTTCCCTTTAAAGTGAAAAGAATATTTTTCCACAAGGAAAGACAGCAAAAGTGCATGGTCTAAAGTGGATGATCCTGGACGGAAACCAATTTGCTCATTGCTGGGAAGGCACTTCGCCTCCACCCAGGCTACTAAACGTTTGAGAAGGAATTTTGCATAGAGTTTACCTATAGTGGAAAGGAGACTAATAGGCCTATAGTTGGACGGGGATGTAGGGTCATCCTTTTTGAAAATTGGTACTAAAATCGAAGATAACCATGATTCTGGGAAAATCCCAAAATGGTTAATCAGGGTAAATAGTTTAGCCAGGAAGGGAGCCCACCAGTGACTGGTGGAAGCCCTATCAAAGATAGCAAATGATGACTTTTGATCAAGCCAAGTTTGTATTGCATTTAAAGCCCAACCTTGAATATGTATGATAGGAGAATGAAAAAAATTCCTCAAGATTTATCTATGGATTTGGCATGCACAGGCTGCCAACGGTTTAGGTGGCCTTTCTGAAATTTTAGTCTGAAGAAAGAAAAACCCTAACAAAATGAAAGGCACATCATAAAAGTCATATTTGCTTTGTATTCCTGCAGCTTTTTTGCTTTTGATCACTGAGGGAGGAAAAGAACAAAGATTTGATTTGTGTTTCAAATGTTTGCTTCAAGGAAAAAATGATAGGTTAAAAAACATACCAAATGTATATGGAAATCCACCACCCTCTGGCTCTTTGGGTTGAAAAATGATCTGCTTATTTTGAGGCACTGCCAGTCATATCACAGAAAATGATCTGAAGTCATTTTAATAGGAACTGGCCAAACGCCAGTTGCTTCATTACACAAAATGTGCAACTTTTGCTTGTGAACTTCCTCAAGTTAAGAAATTGCCATAGGAATTATCGGTTGCATTCACCAGTAAATAAATGTGTATTCCATACATATACAGTATTTTCCATGCATAAGACTGTATTTTTGTCTTAAAAATTTAGACTAAAATTTGAGGGTTGTTGTATATACAGAAGAAAGCTGAGGAGAAAACCATGAGAAACTGTAGTTTTGAATTGGAAAATTATGGGTGTCTTACACATGTCTTATAATTGGAAAAATATGGTAATTCATTTCTCAATTCTCAATGCTTCCATGACATCAAGATATTCCTGCCACTCTAGCTGGCTGAATAGCTCAGTGGTTTAGGCTGTGATGTTTGATTCCCTACTGTGCCTCCTAGAAGAGCCAATTTATATAGCCTTGGGTAATGCACAGTCCCACAATTTCCCACCAGAAAGGAATACTACACCGTTTCTGTGTATTCTGTACCAGGAAAATGAACTTGTAGGCACACACCCAGACAGACAGATAAACAGACATGCACAGATAGCAACATTCATATAATTCAAAATAATGTCATTTAAAACTTTCAGGTGCATAAGCCTACTCATCACTGACCTGCAGCATCAAATGAAACCACCACAAGCCGTCATCAAAGAAAGGATGTTCTTATCACCATGACACCTCAGATACAATGCACATCACGAGAGAGACATAGTTATACAGCTGGTATTTACCACACACTGAAATATCAAAAGACAATGGTTTTGGATTGCAAAAAAAGCCCTGTGGTGTTTTATGTTGGAAAGAATCTAAAATAATACAAACAAACAAAAATTCTGCATGAAGAATTCCGTTTTGTTTTTTGTTTCATTTGGGGAGGGGGTTGTTTCATTTTTCATTTTTGTGGGGTTTTTTGTTTGTTTTTACATTTTAAAACCCCTACACCTTTCCTCCCCAATTGGGTGTGGGGTTTTTAACCTTTTTCGCCATTGAACAAAGCACTGATGGCCACCATTCACCGTTCAGTGGTGAAAAAAAGTTTTAAAAGCTCGCACTTCCCCCACAATTGGGCACCAGCACAAGACGACAGTGTGAGAGCCCTGGACTAGCATACTGACCATTTTCAGGGTGATCCTGCCAAGCTGTCATCATCTGGACCCCTTTAAAAATGGCCCAGTTGTACTTCATTTTTCATTTTGTTAGGAAACAAAATGAAAAATGAAACAAAAATCATTTCTTTCACATCTCTAATTGAAACTGTTTGAAAGAGCTTTTATGTTTGCCTAATGATGGTGTTAATAGCTCAGTAATTTAGGGAGAAAGACCTCAAAAGTGGTCCTGTAGTTCAAATTGTCGAACAAATTTTCCTACAGACAAAAATTGCTGGGTAACGTATGCAGTGTTAGGTCAAACATTTGACACCATCTGCTCCAGCCAGAAAAGAAACACACCCATGAAGGATTACTGTAGTCTGAACAATTTCCGGAAAACGTTTTTCACAAATGTGCCAACAGCATATGCAAGGGCTTTTATACAGGAGATGTTGTTCAACCTGGTTCCTTGACTTTCTTAGTTTATAGAGGTGTGTCAAGTTTGTATGTGTGAACACACAGAGAGACACAGAGATGAGTCTGGTGTGAATTACAGCACTTGAGCTGAACTTTAAACATTTGATCTTTATTTATTACCTATTTCACTAAAGAGGTTATGTCCACCTTAGCTTAGTACTTGAATACTTCAAGTGCTGGAAAAATCCTTTCCTGATGTATGTGAGGATTCTCAGTTATCCAGGTGAGGCTATCTGGGAGTTGAATCATGACAACTGGGCTTCTTTTCTTGTGGGATCGAAACAATTCACTACCCATCCAAGTAGCATCTTCAGAAGTCCAGTTGCCATGACTCAACTCCCAGACTGCTCTCCGGATGTTCCATTAGATATAACTCTGAAACACAAGTCTGAGAACTAATGTGTAGGATTCAGGTTGTTCAGCTGCCTGTATTCGTCACATCATACTAATGATGCTACCCTGTATGGCGAACTTCTCAATAAAATCCAATTTTTCCCCCATCCCCATAATAAGTCTACCAGGGGAGATTGATCTGTATTATAGCATATGCTAAAGGACAGCAATGAAGAACATAGAAAAGACAATCAAGTGCACTGGAGACAAAAACCAAAATAATCCATACTCTTGTATTTTCATTTATCAGGTATGGGTTTGGGAACTGCACGGTGAAGAAACTGAAATAGAGCTTTGTGGATACCCTGGGCTGCCAAGGAGATGAGCAAATGGGTCCTAGATCAAATCAAGCCTGAACTGTCTCTGAAAGCAAAAAAAAAAAATTGATGAATCAGATGCTGTCATAGTTTGGGCACATCCTGAGAAGGTAGGATTCTCTGGAAAAAACAGCAAGGCCAGGAAAAGCGGAAGGCAGTAGGAAAAGAAGAAACACTAAATACGAGGTGGATTGACTGCTTAAAGGACTTGAACACTAGACTTGAATAGCATTGCTTTAGAAGTGCGGTTCAGGTCTGGTGGGGACAGGACATTCAGGAGAGCTGAATGTTGTTCATTGGGTTGCAATAAGTTGGAGGCAACCTGTTGGCATATAACAGCAGCAACAAAATGAAATACTTTTGTTTCTCCATCTCTTTGAGGCAAGAGTCTATGATGGTTACTTCACGTCCTTCCTTGTTCCGAGTTGACGTTCGTTTCGTGATCATGTCGCTCGCGGTCACGTGGACTTGTCCCGGTACTGTCCCTGTTCCTGTGTACCCACGGGCGTGATTGATGATACCGTGATGACTGTTACTGCATGTCCTTGTTTTGTGACAACATCTGAACTTCTCAGCCTTCGTTCTTGGTTTTTTCTTTGGTCCGACCTTCTGTTTTTCGATCTTTCGAATCTCCTCAACTTTGCCTTCAATGTGTTATGGAGCTAAGTTTGAGGCATTTGTCTTTTAATCTCTCTGTGCTGCGTTGCTGACTCCATAGGGAATGTACTGGTGAATGGCACTTTGCACTCCTGCCACTAGATGGAGAATGGCATGTTGCGTGACGAGCCTTACCTCACAAGCACTCATCTCAGAATGAAAACCGAGATCAGCAGATTCCCGAGGCCAGGGAGGGGAATCTCTCATCCCGCTTAAATCCAAGTTCAGGGGGCGTGGTTAGGATGAACTCCCGTCATCACACAATGAACGTGGAATAACATTTCTTCGAACCGGTCCCAAGCGGGATGGCAAACTGCGATGAAAGGGATGTGAAGTAACGGCCTATGTGAAGAACTGCTTTCTGATGCTGGAGACAGTTAATTTTACAATGTACAAAAAAAAAAAGAGATACCAGACAGTCTGCCCTCTTATCAAACAATCTTAAAAAATAAAATAAAATAAAGTCCCAAGTGACCCTAATACTTCTCACAAATTCCTTAAAGTACAGGAAGCCATCCTTTTATAAATAACAATAGATGCCATTAAAAGGGAGTAAAGGGACAAATGAGAAAGGGCAGAGCATCTGTACTTGGGGTTTTTCTGCAGAGAATTCATTTTCATGTACCACTGCTTAAAGAGGTGGAGGGAATCAAATTGTGTAAAGGAGATGACAGACTTAGGGAAGTGTTTTCATACCGATACAATATATCAAATGGTGTGAGTTGATAGGCAACATAAATTGGGGAACAACGTGGTAGAGTTAATATAAATGACTCTAGCATGTGCTAGACATCTGTGATTCACAAAACAATGACAATCCGCTCGGCACACTGTCAAGCTGTTTGGTGGGGGAAATAAAAGGATGTTGTTTATCTTCCCTAAGTCTGTCATCTCCTTTACACAATTTGATTCCCTCCACCTCTTTAAGCAGTGGTACATGAAAATGAATTCTCTGCAGAAAAACCCCAAGTACAGATGCTCTGCCCTTTCTCATTTGTCCCTTTACTCCCTTTTAATGGCATCTATTGTCCAGTGAAGAGCAATGTTTTTGGCAGTCTGTTTTATTAGCTATGGGCATGTTCTCTAGTGGAGATCCTGACCTTCATTGGCCAGCTTTTTTCCCCACCCACCATCCATATTTCTTCTATTTTCCATTAACCCATTTGGCATATTATCAGTTCATGCTCTGCTTTGGAGAGATTGCTTTGTTAAGATGTCCTGGTGACTATCTGCAGGAGAAGAAATCAATGTTTCTTTATTCCCGCAATAGACCTGAGATTCTTTCTCTGAATGGCCTCAGATTCCCTTCTGACATTCAGCGACCTTCCCTTCCGCCCAACAGGCACACATATTCTGCAACAAAGTTCTTCCCCATTTTTTTACTTGGGAAATAGAATGTGAAAAAGTTGGAACAAGCATTTCAGCATTAGGAGTTAAAAGATTTACTCCATGTTGACCCTGAGTTATTGGGGGATGTATAATTTGCAAAACCTAGCTTTGCTAAATGAATAATAATGAGACCACTCTCTCCACAACAAACACAATTATTTCCATATGGCTATTTCAGCTCCTCGCAAAAGTGGTTTATGTGGGTGGGGGTGGGGGTGGGGGATTTGGGGCTGTTTTGGATGGAGGAAAAAGTGATTTTAATTCATTCTCAGAAGTGAGGAGTTTGTCATCATGAATACATAAAGTGCTTGAGTGTTTTCTCTCCTTTCCTTTTCATTCATTTCCAAAATGCAAACACCATGTAAAGCTGAGATGGTGGTAGAACTGTGATCAGCAGCTGCTCCACCATGCATCCCATGCAATGGCCCAACAAGGAATCTTTGTCAAGATGTAGGATACTTTCACGGGTTATTGCTCAGGAGGGAATTCCTTCATTATTCCCTTAATGAGGTGGTCACTTGGACCTGCACAGCTCATGATGAATACTGGAACATCTGGACTGAATAACCTATTGGATTTGTTATCCATTGAGAATATATAGACCTCAATCTTCTCTAAGCTATTATCCAACAAAAGCAACATTATTTTCACCCCGTTCTCACCTCAATTCCATACCCTTCTCCTGTGAGGTAGTTTAGGCTGTAGTGTAGGAATCTTTGATCTGTGATCTGTGGTCTTGTACTACTTTGTAACACACCACTTTGTACTGCAGTGGTGGTTGTGATTGTGGTTCTGGTTCTCATTGGGAGGAAATGGACCTAGATTTCCCCCCTGGAAAAAAGATGAAGAGATAGCTTGGAAGCTGAGATTTTCGACTGCAGAGCCAGCATGAAGAATGTTTTACTATTAAAGGCTTTCCCCAGTCAAAGGCTTCCAAAGGGCAAAGGGGAGCCCTAGGGAGTCTCAGAGCTTAAATGGAGGGAAATTAGGAAGCTTTTAATTACTTTAAATTAATTGCTTCCAGTGTCCACTCTGGGTGCTGCCTGCACAAATTTGCACAAGAGGATTTTTGCCCATTATGGCTATTTAGGTATAACCCCAAAAGCATCGCTTAAAAAAAGGATACCATCTTTTAAATGTTATGCATGGATGCAAACTTATAATTAATTTCCATAACTTAAAAACTGCAATACTTCTTGCCATTGTGGAGAAGGTTGTGACCAGGTGGCCTGAGTATCTGCCTCCTCTGCTGTCCTCATGCTCCAGGCATCTATGGATGGGTAGCTTTAAGGCCTCTGCTTTCCTTTGTGGTGGTGGTGGTGGTGGTGGTGGTGTTAATTTATGCAGGATTTGGACTGTCCAGCTCTTCAAACAGAAAACACATGGAGGAAACACCTCAGACCGGGGTGTGGTGGCTCAGTGGACTAAGGCTTCTGAAAACTGTCAGCTGCAAAGTCGGCAGCTCGGCAGTTCGAATCCCAGGTGCCACACAGTGGAGCAAGCTCCCACTAATAACCCCAGCTCCTGCCAACCTAGCAGTTTGAAACCATGGAAATGCAAGTAGATAAACAGGTACCACTGTAAAATGCAGGAAGGTAAAACGGTGTTTCCTTGCAGCCATGCTGTCCATGTGGCCACGGACTTGCACAATGCTGTCTCTTTGGCTTGAATACGGAGTTAAGCACTGCCCCTAGAGTCAGACACAGCTAGCACACATGTGCAGGGGGAACCTTTACCTTTACTTTTAACCTCAGACCACCCTCTATGCAAAGGACTGTCCTCTGTAAAGTAATGCATGTGGCTACTAGAAGGAGTACTTTTAAAATCATCTGCCTCTGCAATGCACTACCACCAGTTCTCAAGATTTCTTCCACTGCTCAAAGCAAACAAAGGATATTTTCCACAGGTACCCAATTAGGCTTGTCAGTCTGAGTGCCAACCTGCCCTTAAAAATACAATTTTTCCAGGTTCCTGAGTAGCTATTTTCTCCTTCAGCTACTGGGGAAAGGATTATCTTCCTAGAATGAGCATTTACAGTGTTTTGATCAGAGCACCAGACTCTGTCCCTCCTAGAAAGAGGACTTGGGGATTTTCCACCCAGCACTGTGCAAATGTTTTAGCACAGAAACCAGAATCAATACAACTCAAGGGTCGTTGATGAAATGTCATGATGTGGCGAGTACAGGTGTGTGATTTGTACCCTCTTAGTGGTTGGTCCATAGAGATGATCAGCAAGTTGGTACAAGCCACAAGCTGTCTTGGTGACTTTTTAACTTGAGCAAAAAAAGGGCCCATGTTTATGTATCTAAGGGACCAACTCTTCCATTCCAGTTCCCTAAGAATGTGCATTATTTATCTGTTGCTTGTTGTGTTTGGCTGTGTATACTGGTTACTACTCACTGTCAGTTCTTTGATTTATTATATGCTGAGCTGTAAGTTACATACTCACAGTTTTGCCTGTCAGAAAGGGGTGTGTGTGTGTTTCTGCACTATATAAATAATTTGCAGGAGGGAAAATCAGTAGCATAAATTCTGCATCATAGTTCGTCAGTTCTACTGTTTGCAGGAGATTTCCACAAAGCTATCATTTTGTTTGAAGAAATATTCTAGGTGGATGTGCAACATGTCAAGATGAGTACAAAGCATCAATAAAAACAGACACATAATGCCTTGACTTTGAATTTTTGATGCCCTCCAAGCTGTGGTCAAGGCTTGAATCTCAATTCTTTTCACTGCTTTGTTAACTAAACTAGAAGTGGTCTGCAGCAATGGCATAGCACAAAAATGGAGTCAATGTCAAGGAAATTCAGCCAAAAGATATAAAGATGTTTAAAGATATTCTGGCAATCACAGTTACAAAACGTAGGTGACATTGCTGTTGCCTATTTTGAAATCAAAATAATATAAAAACAATTTCCATCAGATATGGCAAACTAAGTCAGATGATTGAAACTGAAATTTTCTTTATCATTGTTTTCCTTTTCTGATTGTAACTAAAGTTCGAATGTAAGAATTTTTTTTCTATTTCAGCTACTTGATTTGATTAATACAAAGGGCTAGTTTCATCATGAAAGTAAAAGGATAGTGTGAAAGTTGGGATTTTTATTAATAAGTGAATTACCAGTTTCCTCCAACAATTTTAAGGTCAAAATCCAGAGGACATTAAGAAAAAGGGAACATACAGAACAGTCTTTTTTCATTTTGTGCGCAATCTGCTTTCATATTTGATTCCAAGTTTTAACTGCATTTGATTCTATTACTAATAGTCATATTGATTGTCAATTTCAGCGTCAACGGAAAGGTACATACTTAAGAAAAAATATATCTTTGTTGAGATTTGGGGGACAAGGCAAAGGTGATGAACAGATCTGGAGTCATATGCAAAGTTCTGCTGGGCCAAAGAAACCCAGGAGATCATTAGGAGTTATAAGATGACTTATGTTCCTCCAGGAAACCAATGACAAAGTCTTGTGAATGTCACATTGTGCTTTCCTGCTTAGGTATATGGGTGTGTGGCACCCCCCTGCTTAGCCCATGAGCTACTATACCATGTGACTCTGTGTGTATGTTTGTGGGGGGGCACATTAATAAGTTTCTTGTAGGTCATCTGTAGTTGTAGACTATCCTGAAAAGACACCTCAGCAGGGAACTTCCCGGCTGAGAAAGATTGTTACCACCAGCTGAGAGCAGAACAGTTTTTCCTGTTCTGAGACTTCCTAACCTGCTCCAAGTCTCTGTGTGAGAAATGAATGCCCTGTGTCTTTGAGAAGCGAACCACATAAATACACAGGAAGCACAGAAGAACTGATAGTTAGAAAAGATGCAAGCAACCTCTCCATGGCTAATCATTTTTAAAGTCCATGCAACAAAGCAGGGTCCATCAACTTTCCATACAATGTGCATTACAGTGTTTAATTGCATTACTTACACCATTTTGCTTAACATGTACAACAGTTGCTCTCATTGGAGTTCTTTCTCTGTAGTTGAAAGCCCTACTAGTTAGATCACCCTCTCACAGGATCAGGATAATAATGTTGTAGTTCCTCCTCCTCCCATGTGAGGAATAGACAAGTGAATGCTAATGTTCCTAATTACAGTTGGCACGCCAATGTACATGACTGTGTTTGAGATTCATATGCCCCACATATAGACACGAGCTAAAGAGTGGAATACTTGAGTGGACACTGTTCTGTTCTGTTACGGCATCACCTACTAATAGTCACACCTTCTTTCGACTTTGGGGCATTTCAGACATTCCACTTTCATAATGCCATTGGTTCCACCCTAGGATTCATAAGCACCTACCTGCTTGCGGCAACATATATTATATTGGCAGGTAATCACATTGCAGTGAAAGGTTATGCTAAAGCAAAATAATTGTTCAGTGTGACCTTCCCATGCACATGGCTGGAGGGATCATTTTTCAGAGCTGTCTGCCCTTGAGTAATTGCAGCATACATTAGGCAGCAATCACTCTGTATCATCCAAAGACTTACCCGTTGATATGTATTATTCTCAGTGTCACTCTAACTGATGTATAATCAATTGCAACTTAACCAGGGTGATAGAAGATAAGCTTGCTAAGTCTTTGCAAAGATGGAAATGTTCAGAAGCAATCACAATGGATAGCCTCTTTCTCCTTTCACTAGGCTTTCTAGGTTAAACAAGAAGTCATCCTCATTCAGTTTTTTATTATCTCAATAGCTGGATGCTATTGGAAGCTACATTTCTCCATACACCAGAACAGGGCTTGTGGAGGATTTTATCAATGATAGGGCTCCTATATAGGCTTATGGAGTTTTGGAATAGTTTTTTGTTATCATTAAAAACTGATTGAAGAAGAAATCACTGATATGTGCCATTCATTATGACAGAATCAAAGCTGGATTTATTCTATTATTATTATTATTAATTAACCACACAGCTAACTATGCTGGATTTTATATTACCAATCACTAGTCGAACACTTCCCAAGTGTTTAGGACTCAGTGATGTATTGGTGAATTATGCGAGCAGATCCCAGTAAGGTGGCTTTCTGCAGCTGACTGATGGTGACTTTGTCAACTCCAATTTCTTCTAAATACTTGCTTAGCTCTTTAGGCACCGCACCCAGTGTGCCGATTACCACTGGGACCACCTGTACTGGTTTATGCCAGAGTCTCTGAAGTTCAGTTTTCAGATCCTGATATTGGGTAATTTTTTCAAGTTATTTTTCAGTGACTCTACTATCACCTGGTATAGCAACATCAATGATCCACACTTTTTTCTTCTCCACAATCACAATATCCGGGGTATTATGCTTCAAAACCCTGTCCGTCTGTATTCGGAAGTCCCAAAGTAATTTTGTATGCTCATTTTCAGTCACTTTTTAAAGGTTTATGATCCCACCAGTTCTTTGCTACGGGCAGATGATAGTTGTGACACCAATTCCAGTGGACCATTTGAGCAACTACATTATGACACTGTTTGTAATCAGTCTGAGCAATTTTCTTGCAACAGCTCAATATATGGTCGATAGTTTCATCTGCTTCTTTATAGAGTCTACATGTGGGGGACTCAGCTGATTTTTCTATTCTAGCCTTAACTGCATTTGTTCTGATAGCTTGTTCTTGAGCTGCAAAAATCAGAGCTTCTGTATCTTTTTTCAGTGTTCCATTGGTTAGCCTTAACCACGACTTTTTCTCATCTACTTTTCCTTTGACTTTTTCAAGGAACTGCCCATGCAGCACTTTATTATGCCAGCTATCAGCTCATATTTGCATTGTTGTTTTCCTGTATTGACCCTTTGCTTGCTTTACTTTAAACACCTCCCTGTTCTTAACCTCCAATAATGCTGGCTCTGTACTATTTTTTACATAATCTGCCAATGCATGCTTCTCTTCTTCAACTGTCTGCTTCACTTGCAGAAGACCTCTACCACCTAGTTTTCTAGGTAAATACAGCCTGTCAACATCACTGCGTGGATGTAATGCATAGTGAATGGTCATAAGTTTTCTTGGTTTCCTATCTAGCCTATCTAGCTCCGTCTGAGTCCGGTTTATAATGCCAACGGTATACCTGATGACCGGTATGGCCCACCTATTAATGGCCTTGATGGTGTTACCACCATTCAGCTTACTTTTTAATACTTTTCTGACCCTTTGGATATATTCTTTACTGACCACATTTTTCACTTGACCATACTTGATATTATCTAATTGCAGTATGCCCAGATATTTATAGGCTTCAGACTAGAGATGGGCATGAAACGAACAATTTTTCATTTCCATTTTCGTTTTTCATTTCGTTACACAATGGAACGACAAACGAATTTTGCCTCCAAAATGAAACGAAACAAACAGAAACACCGGAAATTTTGTCGTGCATTTTGTTTTCGTTACTGCAATACAGTGAACTGCTTTTAAATGCTAAAAAAAAATCACAAAAATTGAAATAAATGGTAATGAAATGGTAACGAAACGAACGAAAATGAAAATGATTTTTTGCAAAAATTCTCGAAAAATGGAAACGAAACGAAACGGACCCTCCAAATGACAAACAACAAACAACAAACAAAACCTCATATTTTTTTATTCGTGCCCATCTCTACTTCAGACTGATGATACTTAATAGCTTGTCCATTTGGCATTTCAATTCCTTCACTCTCAATTATTTTCCTTTTCTCAGTGCCACTGTGGCACATTTGTTTAGTCCAAACTCAATACTAACATCAGTACTGAAAATTCGGGCTGTATTTCAGTTTCTGATTTTCCATACAACTTTAAGTCATCCATATACAATAGATGAGAAATTATCCCTTTATTTATTTATTTATTTATCTATCTATCTATCTATCTATCTATCTATCTATCTATCTATCTATCTATCTATTTATTTATTTATTTATTTATTTATTTATTTATTTATTATTATTATTATTATTATTATTATTATTATTATTATTATTATTATTATTATTATTATTATTATTATTATTAAAAATGATGGAATAATTTAAAAGGGGTAGTCATGAGTTCACAACAGGAACCTGAAAGCAATGCTGTGAGCCTGATGGGAGAACAATCCACTGATTCATTGCATCACCCACAAAACACTGTGTTGTGTCCAGTTCTGTCTTGTGTAAGTCTTAGTGATATCAGTGAGACAACCCGGACGTCATGACCATTTTAATCCCCACTATTACAGATGGGACTGGAGAGCAACACCAGATTTTCCAAAGAAATGAGATGGATTTTGAGGTCCAAAACTGAGGTTTAGGAGTGCAGCAGATGAAAAATAAGGTTGAGGAGTGAAGAGTACCTGGAGAGGCTTTCTTTTATTAAGTGAAATATCTGGAGAGAAAGGGCAAAAGAATTTGACAGGAAGTCAACACCGATCTTTCCCTTAATCTATTTGTTCAACTTTTATTTGCTTTTCCTTTTTTTAATTCTTAGAGTGCCTCCTTATTCTAGACCGCTCTACCTCAGTTCTGATCTGAGAGCTATTTATATATTATATATATATTACACTTCTTGTAGTGTACTTTTGTTGTTGTTAATTGTATTGCTTTTATAACATTGTAACTGTTTGGTTTTTTTTTCTCTTCCCCTTCCTAGGCCACCATGTCGGCAGGGACTCGTATCTCTGTGGTGTCTGGCCGTGGGAGGTACGCTCTGGACGATGGGATCGGTCGGGTAAGAAGAACTAGGGTCAGGCATCTAAGGCCTGTCCCCCGTTCTGATCCCTTCGTCCACCGCCATCTACCTGGGTGCCATCCCACCAGCGCCTCCGGTCTGACCTGCCTGCTGATTAACGCCAGGTCGGTGCACAATAAGACCCCGCTCATCCTCGATTCCATCCTGGATGAGCGCGCCGACCTGGCGTGTATCACCGAGACTTGGGTGGGCGCGGAGGGCGGGGCCTCCCTCTCTCTCCTGTGCCCACCCGGGTTTCAGGTTCAGTGGGCAGGCAGATCGGAGGGTAGGGGGGGTGGGGTGGCCATCGTTTTCAGGGAATCTCTTCACGTTAGCAGGTCCGCGACGATGGTGTGTTCTGGGGTGGAATGCCTCCATCTATCTGTGGGTCAGCGAGATAAGTTTGGCATTGTGCTGGTGTACCGTGCTCCCTGCAACCCAGCACAATCCCTACCAGAGATCGCTGAGTTCATCTCGGCTGCTTTGTTGAGGTCGCCCCGCCTTTTGGTGGTTGGGGACCTCAACTTGCATGCCGAGGGGGAACTCTCTGGTGCGGCTCTGGAATTCATGGAATCCATGGCTTCCATGAACTTATCTCAGCATGTTTTATGCCCCACCCATAGAGCTGGCCACACCCTAGACCTGGTCTTTTCCTCCATGTCGCCGGATTCGTGTCTGGGGGTTGGGGACATCTTGCCCCTGCCCGTGTCATGGTCGGACCATTACCTGCTAAAATTTTCCCTGTCGATCGCCCCCCCACCCCGCGGGGAGCACCCTTCTTACACCTGGGCTCGCCCCCGTAGGCTCCTGGACCCTACAAGGTTTATGGAGGTCTTCGGGGAGCTCTCTGGCGGTCTGGCAGACGATCCGGTTGATGCCCTGGTGGAAAGGTGGTATGTTGGTGCTGCCGGGGCGATAGACCGGATCGCCCCTAAGCGTCTCCTACGATGTCAAGGCCGCTCCTCCCCGTGGTTCACGGAGGAGCTGCGGTCGATGAAGCAAGAACGTAGGAGACTGGAGGTCATATGGAGGGCGAACCGGACGGAAGTGAATAGGGCTGCCCTTAAACAGCTGACTGGCCGCTATCTTCGCGTGATCAGGGACGCTAGAAGATCTTATGCCTCCCTGAGAATTGGGGAGGCCTCGAGCCGCCAGGCGGAGTTATTCCGGGTGGTTCGAGACCTCTCCAATCCCAGTCAGCTGCGGCCTCCTCCTAGTGATTTCACTAGTGAGCAATTTGCAGCCCATTTTAGATCAAAAATTGAGGCCATCCGTTCCGACTTGCCCCCCAGCTGCTCTAGTCCACCCTTTGGGATCTCCGGTGCCTCACCCCTCCGTTCTCCCCTCCTGGATGAGTTTGGGCCGGTCTCTTCAGCGGAGGCCTCCAGAGCTATGGCTCGTTGCCGGCCGGCGGCCACTCCCTTTGACCCTTGCCCAGCTTGGCTTATAAAATCTGCCGAGGGGAACATGCCAGAGTGGTTTTCTTCCATCGCCACGGCCTCCTTTCGGGAGGGTTGTTTCCCTTCCCGCCTGAAGGAGACCGTGGTAAAACCCATTCTTAAGAAACCTGGCTTGGCGACGGACGATCTTTCCAACTTCCGTCCGATCGCCATTGTTCCCTTCCTGGGCAAGGTTGTCGAGGGGGTGGCTGCTGTCCGGCTCCAGTCATACCTGGAGTTAAATCATATCCTGGACCCCTTCCAGTCTGGATTCAGGCCTCTTCGCGGAACCGAGACCGCCCTGGTCGCTCTGCAGGATTACCTCCTCAGGGAGGCCGACAGGGGGAGTTCCTCCCTGCTCGTCCTCCTTGATCTCTCAGCAGCCTTTGATACCGTCGACCACGGTAACCTTCTGGCCCGGCTCGCTGAGGCGGGAATTGGTGGTCAGGCCTTGGCCTGGCTCCGTTCCTTCCTTGGCGGCCGGACTCAGAGGGTACAGCTGGGGGATGTCTTGTCGGCTCCTTGGACTCTCCCTTGTGGGGTGCCCCAGGGGTCGGCAATCTCCCCCGTGCTGTTCAATGTTTACATGAGGCCACTGGGGGAGGTCATCAGGAGATATGGAGTTCGCTGTCATCAGTACGCTGATGACACGCAGCTCTATATCTCCTTTTCTACGTCTGCAGAGGAGGCGGTTCGCTCCCTCGATATGTGTCTGAAGGCCGTACTGGAATGGACCAGAGATAACCGGCTCAAGCTTAATCCGGAGAAGACGGAGGTTCTGTTCTTCGGGGCGCCTTCGTCTCGGTACAATGGCCCCCTCCCTAGTCTGGGGGGTACTTCCCTCCAGCCTACAGACAGGGCCAGAAATCTGGGCGTGGTCCTGGATTCAGCCCTCTCCCTGGAAGCCCAGGTGATGGCCGTCTCCAGGGCCGCTTTTTTCCATCTCCGCAGGATCGCCCAGATCCGTCAGTACCTTGACGAGTCCTCCCTGAGGACAGTTGTGCAGGCCCTGGTGATCTCGAGGATCGACTATTGCAATGCCCTCTACGTGGGGTTGTCCTTGACCCTGGTCCGGAGGTTACAGCGGGTGCAAAATGCGGCGGCCAGGCTGGTGGTGGGTGCTCGTAGATTCGAGCACATCACCCCAGTCCTGGTCCGCCTGCATTGGCTCCCCGTTGTCTTCCGGATCAGGTTCAAGGTTCTGGTCTTGGTTTTCAAGGCCCTCCATGGCTTGGGACCAGGATACCTGGCGGAGCGCATCTCCCTGAGGGCATCCGGATCCAGACCCACGAGATCGTCGCAGGCGCGCTCCTTGAGAGTGGCCACGCCCAGAGAGGCGCGGAAAATGCGTACGCAGAACCGCGCCTTCTCTGTGGTGGGGCCCTCGCTCTGGAACCATCTCCCTCCTGAGCTGCGCCTGCTGGAGTCCCTGCCCGCCTTTAAGAGGGCTTTGAAGACCTTCCTCTTCAAAGAAGCATTTGGTGTCCTCATTAGTTAGTTTCTCTTTCTTTTCTTTGCTCTTACCGTCTGCCGCCATCTTGCCTTCCGCTGCCCTTGCTTGGTGGCCTTGTTATTTTTAGCTTTTTAGCCTTTTTAGCTTTTTAGCTTCTTGCGCTGTTAGCCGCCCAGAGTTCCCGTTGGGAAGATGGAGCGGGATATAAGTATTTAAATAAATAAATAAATAAATAAATAAATATTTATTTATTTATTTATTTTAATGTATTTATTTTTTTAGCCTGTAGCTCTGTCCATTCTTGGTCAGGGGCTATGGAGACAGGGGCTGATGACAGCTATATTTTTAAAGCAATCTGGAGAGGCTCTAGTTGCAGAAAGTTACTGTGGGCACATTATCTTTGCTTTTTCTTCCATTACTTAGTGGTATTTTCAAGCATGGATCCCCCCATTGTCATTTTTCTGAAATGCAATGACATTACACTGTGTGATCCCATGCAAAGAACCACAAGGCATTGGTAGCCCCACAGGATTTTACCCCATACTTTTGTCCCAGTATACATGCCCATTTTACTGCTCGGTTGCTATAAAATATCCCCCTAAAGAATAACAGCTTCACATATTGTGAAGAATCGTTATATATATAAAGATTCCTGTATATATAAAATAGTGTGAAGAAGACATGATGATTGTTTTCAGTTTCCCAAGGAATTTGAACATTGTTAATGTTTTTAATTATACTCTAGCAAGTGTCCTTTTGTTCTAAGTCTCCAAGACATTCCTGTAATAGTTTAAAAGAAAGAAAAAATAACTAGTGATATATCATCTTTCGTAGCATATATGAACAATAATTTAATCAGATGATGTGTCATCTATTATTTAACCCCCTGTCATCAATACCTGATTAAATCTGTCTAATCCATCAACATGAAGATTAGGCCATTTATCAAAGCAAGCAGATTCCTGCATCAGGTTGCTTTCCATGGAAAAGGTGTGGAGTAGCCACTGTTAATGCATGTGTGTGAGAGACAAAGTGTGCGTATAGGAGGCAAGCTGGGAAGCTGAAACATGCAGTATCACTGCAGAGAGCAGCAGCTGATCAGGTATACATAAGTGCCCGCTCCGCCGAGGGAATCCGAAGGCGGGGCCTGTTTGCCCCCCCCCCCGGGCGAAGTCGTGCGAGAGGCGAGATCGGCCGGTCTCGCGAGGCTGGGAAGTCTCACCTGGCAAGTTGGAGGGCGGGGTTTGGAGTCAACCCCCCCCCTCCTGCATCCACAAGGACCCGCACTACAGTGCCACCTCCTCTCTTTGGGTAAGATTTTGGTTGTGTTGTTTTGTTGATGTGTGCTTTAATAAACCTGGCCCTGTTTTCATCCCACAAGTGGTGTCTCACACATTATTTCGGGCGTGGGGGGGGGGCAAACTGGATTTACGCATCTTCCCACTGAGTTGCTGATTGTCTTCTAGTTAGGTTTAGCTGCACCCACCTGCTTTTTAGGTCTGGTCATGCTCTTCTGTCCACTGAAGGACTAGAGAGGAATTTTTGTCCTAGGTCTCTTGACTGGTGTTCTCAATGCAAGATAGCTAGAAATTTTTAACCTGCCCTGCACTGCTTGCCTGAAAGGCAGCTTGGAAAGCAGAGTCATGTTACATACGTGATTGAGGCTATCTAGGTGGCTAGTGTAGAAACTGTGGTGAGTAATGGTGAGAGGGGCATGGTGGCTCAACAGGCTAGAGTACTGAAAACTGTCGGCTACAAAGTCAACAGCTCAGCAGTTCGAATCCTGGGTGCCACGCAGCAGAGCAAGCTCCTGCTGTTAACCCCAGCTCCTGCCAACCTAGCAGTTTGAAAGCATGTAAATGCAAGTAGATAAATAGGTACTGCTGTAAAAAAACAGGAAGGTAAAACAGTGCTTCCTTGCAGCCATGCCAACCACATGGCCATGGACTTGCACAACACTGGCTCTTCAGCTTGCATATGGAGATGAGCACCACCCCTAGAGTCAGACACAACTAGCATGCATGTGCGGGGGAAACCCTTTACCTTTTTTTACCTTTTTAATGGTGAGATCCAGATGGCACAGGGAAGTGAGGAGGAGTCTCAGTAGGTGAGCTAACAGGCTCATGTTATTCAAGAGTTCCCCTGGAGAGATATTCTTTGGGACATACCTGGGTCCCAACCTGCTTAAAGTCCAGTGATGAGGAAATATGGCAAGGAATGTCTCCCGGTTGTGTGTTGGCTGATGATGGACAGAGGGTTCGCTTTTAGAACACACAGGGGAGAGTCAGAGAGGAGCTTTGCTCATGATTTAGGACCTGCACTGTGGCAGGCCATTTTGCAAGATAAGGAAGCTAACTGGTATAATGAAGTTGTGATTCTATTTCTAACTGACTACATTTCTGGAGCTGGAGGTGGGGAGCAATCTTGGTTTTGGAGGTAGCACGGGAAATCCCATTCTTACACCTAGATCATTTTGCAGTTGTTAAGTACATAAAAGCCCACTCAACCTGTGACTTCATTAGGCCGTGGGATGCTACTGACCTGGTTACCCCCCAAAAAGTAAGGGGAGATGTCTGTGTATTTTATAGTGTGAATACAAGGGAGAAGGAAGTAGTGTTGCAGCCAAGCTGCCATTGCCCAGCATGGAGGTCTGGGTTGAAGGACAGTACTAAGCAGGGCTAGCTGTTCCATCAATCAGGGCCAGTCCCCACCCCACCCCATATCGGGCTTGCAGCTGTGGCTGGAAGTCAGGCTGTAGGACAGGCACCCTTACCTACCCCACTCCCCAGATGGCCACCATTGGAAATCAAGTGCTGCAGAGACCTCTGGTTGGGGCTAAGAGAACTGGATGGGGGGGGGAGAGGAAGCAGTGCACAGCCAAGCTGCCATGGCACAGCACAAAGGCCTGGGTTGGAGGCCAGGTCCAGAGGTCTGACTGGCAGCTGGGTTGACATGTGCACAGTCCAGCTGGGTGTTGGCCTGAACAGCGGAGTGCGGTCCGCTGGAATTGTCTGACCAACCAGGAAGTAGGGTGCATCGGTGCCCTGCCAGGTCAGAGTAGCGGCTCCTAGTAACCAAAGGCAATACAGCCCTCTGAATCGGGCGGAGGGTGCCTGCCCTGACAGTGGCTGTTTTGGGAGCAGGGTAGATACGGGCACACATCCTACAGCCTGACTTCCAGCCATGCCTGCAAGCCAGATATGGGATGGGGGGAGCAGCCCCAATCAATGGAGCAGCTAGCCCCACTTAGTACTTGCCCTCAACCCAGGCCTTCACATCATGCCACAATGGCTTGGATGCAGCGCTGCTTCCTTCCCCCATCAAATTCTCCTAGCCCCATCCACAATTTAAGCCTCCATGCCACTGGCTGTGGCTGTCTCCCTCCTTCGCCCCTCAAGCTCTCCTTGGCTTTGAGTCTGCGGCGGTGGGTAGTGGGTGGGGTTGAATACCGGGCGGCCAAACTCAATGGCTCCTATACATCACAGAAGGCATATGTATGTGTGAATTTTTTTCTACACATACATACCTCTAAAAATTACATGTGTCTTATACAGTTTTTATAACTGTAGCAGAGGTTTTTGTTGAAGCTTGGCCTAGGTACTGAGGGGAAATGGAGATCCTGATCCAGCTGGAAAGCAAAAACAAAAACAAACAAAAACAAAAACAAAGCTATATCTTCAGCTCAATCGCTAGAATGAAGGTGATGCAAAAAACTAGATTTTGTTTCATTTAATGTTATCAGTACCTTATTTGTTGTACTATTCCTTCATTTAAAAACATTTTGCACAACCTTCACTTCTATTATAATGTAATTTGGGTTTTTTCCCTTTGTACATGTGTGCAGGAGCATGTGCATACGTGGCCAATGCCAGCTGCCATTTGACCACAAGAATGTTTGTCCATAAGGGTTCTAGTTAATGTTGCTGCCGCCAGGAAGCATCTGGCATGAAGGTTCCTCCTACCACCAGACGGCATCAACCACCTTGCACACACATCTAAACATGCGTTAAGGAGGTTGAATATGCATGAACAAAATTAACAAATAGCAATAGATGAAAAATGGCTCAAGGCCTCTGCCACCTACAGGCGGAAGAAAACCAAGGGAAAGACTCCCCCTTTGTGGTCCTGGAAGAACCTGTTTTCTAATAAACGACATTCTAGACCGACTTCCAAGTCCTCGGCATCAGAGAAAAATGGCTCTCATCTGACAAAGGAACCTGTCACATCTCTACATCAAGCAAAGGTTCAGAGCACAGTGCAAAGGGCAAGGCACACATGACTATACAAGATAGCAGTCACCATTTCACCTGTAAAGGAAACAGATACACCATCATCAGGGAATGCTCTGTTCAAAGGTCAACACCTGAAGAAGGATCTGACATGTCCACTCCACAAGTCCACACTCTCTCTGAACAAATGCAGAGAGTTTAGAAAGAAGCCTTTGGATGAGAGGAAGGTCTTGTTCAAGGAGTATGGGATCTGTTACACGTGTTGTGAGTCCATGGGTCACAAGGTCAAGGCATGCACAACCAAGATGCAATGCCATCTGTGTAAAGGCGACAAACACCCAGGTGCCCTGCATCCTGATCATGAATCACACCAATGATCATCAGCAAATCCTCCTTTGACTGCGGAGCCTCAGCGCACCACTAAGGCACACCCAGAGCTGTCTGTGGTGGTCAATTGCATTTTTGTCTGTGGCAACTCACTTAAATGAATTTAATTCTCCTGGGCCAGATGAATTACACCCAAGGATATTAAAAGAATTAGCAGAAGTAATTTCATAACCATTGGCAATAATCTTTGACAAGTCCTGAAGAAGTTGGAAGATGGAATTGAGAGTATGCTGATTAAATTTGCAAATGATACCAAATTGGGAGGGGTTGCTAATTCACTAGAGCAGTATTGACAAACCTATAGCATGGGTGCAAAAGGTGGCACTCAGAACCTTTTCTGTGGGCACCTGACATCACCCGTTCACAGATAAAGAAAGAAAATAAGCAGAGCCTTTTTGTTTTTGTTTTGTTTTGGTTTTTGTGTTACAGAGACCTATGAGGGGAGGAGAAAGCATTAGGTAAGCAGACTTATTCTTAAGTATGCAACCTGGTATAATATATGCTGAAAGCCAGTGTGGTGTAGTGAATGAAGTGATTAACCAGAATGCAAGGGATCTAAATTAAAATCCCTGCTCAGCCATTGAAAATAATTGGGAAGTGCATTGGTCAAATCACTCCTTAAATGCCTAAGGTACTTTGAAAACTATCTTAGGGTCACCTAAATCAGTAGCAGTTTGATGGCAAAATCAACATGACCAACATCACAGTGGAGTTGACTGAATTTTCAAAGCATGCATCATTGATTTACATTAGAATGGGAAACTTTTTCCCATTGAGGGTTACATGAGTGGGGAGGTGGATATCAGAGATGGGCATGAGCTGCCAAACCGGTACCGGTTTGTTTTTCAACCAAACAGATATTTGGTGCTTTCTGAGCCTCACCTCCTTCAGCAGGCACTCATTCAGAGGCAGCAGCTGGAGGGGGTGGAGGAGGGAAGCACTCAAAAATAGAAAAGGGCACAAAACAAAACAAAACAAAAAAACAAAATGCTGTTTTGTCATTTCATTACGAGGTGAGGCTCAGAAGCAGTCTGTGGCAGTCTGTGACCATCTCTAGTGGATATCTCTCAGGGAGTCCTCTAGAAAGAGGATTTAGTCGATAGGACACTGCCATCAAAATGGTTTTCTGGGCTGTTGTACGCTTCATGTTGCCAGGATGCCAAATCTTGTTTATTAAGAAATGTTAACTCAAGTTGTGCACCTTATACAGCTCCTAAAAGTACTCGGTATTAAAGACAGCTGCCAGAATCCTACACCTAGCAGGGCAACAGGCCATGGTGAGTGATGGATTCCAGGGGCTGTGGAGTAAAACAAAAAAGAGAGGCCTCCCCAAGTTCTGGTTTACTTACAGGGACATCAAAGCAAACCTTTCCTTGCACTGGCCTCAAAATTGCAGTCTTCTTTCCTCCAGTATAAGCCACACATTTATTTGCAATAGTTATCACCAGCTTCACAATTTTTCACTTATAAGTCATAGCTGAAAAAAATAAGCTTGGGAAAAACTCAGACTAGACTTTTGGAAGCAGAAAAAAAAACAAAAAACAAAACAACAAAAAACAAACCCCAAACAATATTTTTGACAGAAAAAATTCTCTCCCTTTCCTTCTCTTTCTCTCTCATCCGCCTACTTCTCAGTCTCTGCTTCTCTTTTGGTCTCTCTTTCAAAGGAGAACATCATTACCACCATTGGCCAAGGTTATGAACTTAGCAGATATCAGTTCAACAGCTGCTTCCACCCACAGCTCTTGAGGGTGGCAAAGGGGGCAAGTATCTGGCCTACATTTTAGAAAGTTTAATTCCTGGAAGCTTCTACAAAGCTTCTGAGGCTACATACTAAGGCCTTTCATCTCAAAAAAAAAAACCCTGAGGTCCTATAAGTCACTGATGATCATGCCACACTGTGCAAATGCCTTGACCTTCACTACACTTTCTTATTTCTGCTTCTGCTTTGGTCTTCAAATGAACATTTCCCTGGATAAAAATAGAAACCACAATTCAGATATCATAATTAAAACATAAGGCCCCCACCCCACCCCTGGACAAACCTGTTGTTTTACTTTTCTTCAACATGTTTTTCCCAAGTCTAAAAGAAAGTATTCTAAACCAAAGTTTGCTTTCTCCACCCCAGCCTTCTAACCCTCCTTTGGTCCTTTCTGGTGAATCCATATTGTTGAATCATAACATCAATTTCCAAGGCAACAGATGCTGATGCCACAAATAGAGATTTAATTTCAGGATTAAGGAAAGATGCAAAAGCTGAATGGTGAGATGAACATTCTTATTCAGAGTCAAATATGAAAAGATAATTGCAATGTGTCTTCTTCCATGATTATTCTTTTTATCCAGACAGCAAAATATTCTCTTTCTAGAATCTTGATCTTTTGTTAGGACATTTTCCTCTTGAGAGTTCCTGATTGGAGATAATTAAATATGACAGCATATATCTCACTATAGATGATTCTTGATTACAAGATACCCATCTGTTTTTTCCTTATGGGCAGATAAGCTAGTTTGACGCTTTAATATGTAAGTAAGTGATGCTTGATTATTCTCACAGGGATTTACATTGTCCCCCCATTCCCCAAAATAAAGAGGCGACACACCAATAATTTGGGTTTTTAAAACTGGGCCACAACTTTATTAATAACTTAGTCATAACTTTATTTAACTATAGCAGGAACTATTAATTCGGATGGGCCTCCCATAGTGCAAATTAGGTTTTACTACTATTTACGATTAATTTTGGTCTGATTTTATGACGTCATGTGCTAGCCTATGGGAGTGCCCTTTGTACAGCATGGCACTCCCCGTTGGTATATTTTGACCTGTATCTCACAGCGGCCGTGCCTGTCCTGCCATTTTATCATACTCTATTCGCTGGCCTGCTGAGGCCCTTTTTGTTCAGTCTAATTCTTGCACGACCGCCCGGTTCCTTGCAATGGGAACCTTACACATGACGTCTCGGGTTCTGATTTTATTGCACTACCTGACCCCCTGTGGCCGAATATTCCTACCTATCAACGACCTCCTGGCATCCGGACATAACCTCAATACCTATTTAATGAAATGCCAAAGAGAATGGAATGGGCGAAAACTCGCTGGCACCAAGGCCAATCAGGTGCCAACCAAAAATTCCCATTCGGCCCCGAAGCGACCAGAATATCTCATTCTCCAGACAACTAAAGGGTGGGTGGGTGGGGTGCCGGTCGGATCAAAGAGAGGCCGGGGACGCCGCGTGGCGCCCTTATAAGGGCACCCCGCGACAGCTATCACGAGATATCCCCCGCGCCTCTCCTCGGTCCGACTACGGAGTCCGGCAGGGACAAAGCCTCCCCACTCGGACCTTGGCCTTGTGGGGAGGCCATTGTCCCCCCATTCCCCGAAATAAAGAGGCGACACACCAATAATTTGGGTTTTTAAAACTGGGCCACAACTTTATTAATAACTTAGTCATAACTTTATTTAACTATAGCAGGAACTATTAATTCGGATGGGCCTCCCGTAGTGCAAATTAGGTTTTACTACTATTTACGATTAATTTTGGTCTGATTTTATGACGTCATGTGCTAGCCTATGGGAGTGCCCTTTGTACAGCATGGCACTCCCCGTTGGTATATTTTGACCTGTATCTCACAGCGGCCGTGCCTGTCCTGCCATTTTATCATACTCTATTCGCTGGCCTGCTGAGGCCCTTTTTGTTCAGTCTAATTCTTGCACGACCGCCCGGTTCCTTGCAATGGGAACCTTACACATGACGTCTCGGGTTCTGATTTTATTGCACTACCTGCCACGGCGAAGGAGCTGCTAGCATGCTCCTCGCCCGCCAAACAACAGGCCAGCTTGGCCTGGAGGCCCATCCGCAGGTCCCTGAGAAAAAATTTTATGCCCTCGTCAGACAGGTGTACACCATCAGGTCTGAACAACTCCGGGCAAGCAAATTTGATGTCTGGGTGTGGGACGACTGTCCCCACACCCCGCTGCATGGCCTTGAAAATGGCCCGGTTCAAGCGTTTCCTGGCCCTTTCGACCCCAGGCGGGTCCCGGGCCCCAAGCCACACCCGCCGTGGCAACATCTCTGACCAGACCAATCTGGTACAAGGGGATTGGGCCTTAAAGGCCTCAAGATCATGACAGATCCGTAAGCTTAGGCTCTTCCCCTTAGCCCTGGTCAGATCGTTCCCGCCCAGATGGACGAGCAGGATGGCAATTGGCGCCTCTTGGGCGCAACGGGACGCGACCGTAGAGAAGCTGTCCCAGCGCATACCACGGGATCCTTTCCACTCAATGCTGATCCAGTCACTGAGTCCAAGGTGCTGACCAAAGGCGGAACGCCGGGCGTATTTCGCTGCCCAAAAAACAAAACTGTGGCCGCAAATAACCACTCGCAATCTGTCCCGAGGAAAGGAACCTGTAACACAAAACAGTTAGCAGAACACGCTGGCAGCCTAACATTTAGGGATTGGGCGGACATATGTCCGAAAACGATCTGAGGACCAGCGGCCCAGTGCTCTTATATCTGTCACCCCGTATCCCATAGCCGCCGCAGTGGAGGCTGCCCCAATGCGGAATGAATGCGTGCCAAATTGTCGGCTAGGTAATCCAACCGCCTCCAAGGCCCGGCACGTGACCGTCCAGAATTGATAACGGGTCAAAGGGGTGTTATCTGCGTGAGCAAACAGGGGGCCGGTATTGGTGCTACGTCTAGCTAGATAGGCCTGTAGTAAAATCACGGGGCATAGTTGTGGATGTGCGCAGCGCCCCAACGTCACCCGGGTACCCCGGCACCACTGATCCGTTTTGGACTTCCGCAATTGCAACACCACCCCATCCTCGGTCAGTGACACATCTGTACGTTGAAGGCAGGCCTTAGCATTATCCTGCTTAGAGGCCGCCAGTAACTCGCTAATCCTAAAAGCTCCAAAGAAGGCTACTGACACAGTCACCCGGAATAGCAACACTTCAAACTCGTCACTACACGTGGTGCGCCAAATATCATACAACTTTAACAAATCCCGGGTGTGATGGGCCTGCGCGTGTCACTGGTGCAACCCCTCTCTTTGGACCACCCCTCTAACATCTTCTGCAGAACAAAATCGTTATTGGGGTGAGGGAACCTTTGAGCCTTTGCGAAATAAGCCAATGCGGACAGCTTACCTTGTATTGAACGTGGGGCCAGCCCATTCCGATACAGCCGAACCGCGTATTGGATCAATTGATCGGCGTGGGCCGGCCATGGCCGCAGGTTCAGTTGTACACAAAAATGCTGGTAGTCCCTGCAGGCTACCGCATAGGTACGCCTAGTACTCGGCACTAGTGCCAAGCCCACGGCTCTAATGGCCTCGGCTCTCCAAGATTCCAAACCTCCTGCGGCAACACCTCCTGCTCCGCCCTCGCCCCCGGGGCCAACAGTCGAAAACGCTCCATCTGTTGATGGGACAAGGCGTCAGCGATCTCGTTGTTGACCCCAGCGACGTGGCGTGCATGAAAAACTATGTTATAACGGAGGCAGCGCAATGTAAGCGCCCTGACTAACCGCATCACCCTAACTGATTTAGAAGACAGGGTATTGACAATGGAGACCACTGCCTGGTTGTCACACCAGAAAGTGACCGCCGAGTTTGCCCATAAAGGAGCCCAGAGCCATAGGGCTCCCACAATTGGGAAAAGTTCTAGGAAGGTAAGGTCCCTAGTTATTCCCCGGGAAGCCCAGTCGCTCGGCCATGTGCCCATTGCCCAACGGCCCTGGAAGAAGATGCCAAAACCGTGTGCTCCAGATGCATCCGTGTGGACTTGGAGTTCTGAACCCAGAATAAGCGCACTCCTCCAGAACGACACGCCGCCATTAAATTCCTGGAGAAATATCTGCCACACCCTCAAGTCTTCCCGCATTTCTCTGGACACCTTTCGTCTATGGTGAGGCCTAGTAAGGCCCGTCATGGCGTGACACAATTGTCGCAGAAAAGCACGCCCCGGGGCCACCACTTTGCAAGCAAAGTTCAAATGACCCACGAGTACTTGCAGTTCTCTCAGTGTGACTTTTCGCCGTGCCAGAACCTGCTGTAATCTTGTCCGTAAATCAATTATTTTTTCCAGCGGGAGGCGACTAGCCTGTGCCCGCGTATCTAACTCAATGCCCAGAAATGTTAGGCTGGGCGCAGGGCCCTCAGTTTTCTCCTCCGCTAACGGGATACCAAAGTCATGTGCCATTGCTCTGAATTGGTCCATTAAGAACTGGCATTGCTGCGACCCAGCCGGGCCACAGAAAAGGAAGTCGTCTAAATAGTGCACCACAGCTGTGGTGTGTGTCCTGACCTTGAGTGCCCATTCGAGGAATGTGCTGAAACATTCGAATGCTGCACATGATATCGAACATCCAAAGGGCATGGCCCTATCCATATAGTAAAAGCCCTCAAAGGCGAAGCCCAAGAGCTCAATGTCTTCCGGGTGAACAGGTAACAAGCGGAAAGCAGACTTTATGTCGCATTTTCCTAACAGTGCACCCGTGCCTTCACGCCGTACCATGCGTACTGCAGCGTCAAAGGAAGTATACTTAACAGTGCAGAGCTCCGGCGGGATCATATCGTTCACTGACTCCCCATCGGGGTACGATAAATGATGGATGAGACGGTATTCCCCAGGGGCCTTCTTGGGAACGATCCCTAACGGAGATGCCCTGAAGCGCTCAGATGGGGGGTCAGTGAACGGACCCAGGACCCTGCCTTCCTGTCTCTCCTTTTGAATCTTAGCACGGACAATATCTTCCATGCCCCTTATAGACTTTAAATTATTTGCCCGATAGGGCACCCGGGGGCCCTGTGCTGGAATCCTAAATCCAAATTCGAAACCGTCCCTTAAGTAGGCTGCTGCTGCCATGTCTGGGTAGCCGTGGAGCCACTCCAGCATAGCAGGTAAATTAATGGGACTATGTGCTTTTTGGAAGCTGACCCCCGCCCGGGGCAGGCTGCTTTTTAGTGGGCTGGTCCCGTCCTCCCTGGCCGCCTTGGCGACCCTTTGGGCAAGCGTAGGACGCATGGGGCCCATTGCAGTTGCCGCACAGGTGCTTAAACTTACAGGGTCTGCGGGTGCAGAATCCTTTTGCATTGTACTCCCAGCACACCAGTCGTGGCTGAACCGACTGGCCCGCGGTCACGCGGGCAGGGCTGGTCTGGCCAATTCGGAAAATCAAATGCCCACTATCTGTCCGGTCACCAGTTATTGGGCGCTGGGGCACCATAAGTCGCCTCCACAATGGGTCCAACGGAACGTCCCAGCGCAGGTGCGGCCGCAAGGCCGCCCTCATCCGAAATCCCTCATCATAAAGCATCCACCCAGTTCCTGGGAACTCTGAGTGCGCCCTGTAGATCAGGTCCAAATACTGAACCAAGTCAAAGGCGCGCTCAGGGCGGGCCTTGACTATAGTGGCCATATAAATAAGGAAGGCCGGGAGCCAATTAGCCCAGCAGTGGTCCGGACGCTTTTTTCGAATCCGCTCCTTATCATGGGCCTCCATATGCTTCAATTTCTTTTCATCTACCTCCCGATTCATAAGATCAAATATGTCCACATATTCCCCCCTGAGGATCCTCTCAACCGTTGCCGGCAAGAGGTGGTCACCCAGGGGCGTGGATTGGTCTGAGTCGGGGTAGAACTGCGGTGGGATCTCCCTGTCTCCCCCCCCCCCGTGGCTGGTCCGCAGGTGACCGGGACCGTCGGCAAAGAGGAGGGCTCCACATTGCCGTGAGGCGTTTTGGTAGTGTCCGGACTGGGTGCCTGCGGTGATGGACTTACCGTACTCGGTGCAGCCGGGAGCGGTGACTCTGATGTAGGAGGCTGCAGAGTACTGCCAGTGACTGTGTAGGGCCATAATGGCCGCCTCTCCATAAATGTGCCGGGCCACGGCCAACTCCCAGGTGGGTTAACCGTCCTACACGACGCTTGTGACTCACCCAGGTGCTGGGCCCGTCCTAGCGACTCGGCTGCTCGATTGGGTGTGGATAGGTCCAGGGCCTGCGCTTCAACCGTCACTGGATCCACCGCTTGCAGCGCTGCTGGAGGTTCAACAGCTGCCAACGACTCCGCCCGCCGTGCGTCCTGGGCCACAAACTCTCGCTCCTGCTGCAACTCTGGGGCTAACTGTGCATGGCTGGACGTGCCGGCTCGCTCACCTTCAAGGACAGCAATTCGAGACATGAGTACCTCAACTGTATGGTTAAGGTCGGCTAACTTCTGGGACTTGGATTCCCGTGCTGGTCCCTGTGCCCCGAAGCACCCCGCCATGCCCCGCTGCAGGACCCTCCTCTGCTCAGTGGCACTGAGCTTGTCAAATGTTGACCTGAAATCGGTTGGGTCATCATCGTCCGATGATGATAAGATGGGTGCGGGCTTGGCAGCCGTGCGGCGCTTTGCAGGCTGCTTGCCCTTCCTGCTTGGAGGGCGTTTGGGAGCCATGGAATTATTATTGGACTTCACAGTATGTGTCCCTAACAAGGAGCAGCTGCCCTCTTGGTAACACCTGTGAGCTTGTCTAATTTTTATTTCAGTTACTATATTTTAATTCTTCTTATGTAACCCTATTTTATTTTATTTTATTTTATTTTATTTTATTTTATTTTATTTTATTTTATTTTATTTTACCCTATTTTATTTTATTTTCCAGGTAAATGCAGCTGCCCGGCCAGCCAGCAGGTGGCGCTGTTGCGCAAGGCCTGCTGCTGAATAGAAAGCCAGCAGCCGGCTCCAGTTCCAGACGCCGAAGCACGGAGCTCGTCGACCAGGTAAGTCTGGGAGGGGTAGGCTTCCCAACGGGCCCCGGGCTGGAGCAGGGGAGCCGGCCTCGCCGAGCCCCCTGCCTAGGTTCGGGGCAAGGGACGGGGGGGAGGGAAGGGCGGTTTTTATTTTATTTTATTTGTTCTTTTTTTTTTTTTTTTTAGTTATTACAAGAGCGGCTTGTTCGCTCTCTGGTGGGGGCTGCTCGTCCCGCGCGGCTCCCGAGGAACAGCTGGTGGTCGGAGAGCCGGGACGAGCGGGGTGGGGAGACTTTCCTGGGGGGGTGGGGGGCGACGCAAACCTCCCGGCGCCTGGCACACGCGTGTGTTTGTGTTGTCTGCGTGTGTGTATGTGGCGTGTGTGTGTGTGTGTGTGTGTTTTTTTTTTTAAACCAAAAAGCGGGTCTTCCGCTCTCCGATCGGGGGCCGCGCGCGCTGGCGCAGGCTCCCGACCCACAGCCTCCAGGCCCCTGCCGGAACTTAGCCGGCGAATGGGGCACTTTGTTTTGTTTGTTTGTTTGTTTGTTTGTTTGTTTGTTTGTTTTATTGTAAAGGAGCCCCGGCAGCAGCAGCGGGCGGCTCCGCAGGGTTGGGACCTGCAGTTAAGCTGCAGTAGGTCCCAACCGTTGATCACCTAGGGCCCGGCTGACGGCACGGGCCCAACGCTCCTTCCTCCGAGCCGGAACGGCGAGTCCTCTCCCGGTGCCGGTCGGATCAAAGAGAGGCCGGGGACGCCGCGTGGCGCCCTTATAAGGGCACCCCGCGACAGCTATCGCGAGATATCCCCCGCGCCTCTCCTCGGTCCGACTACAGAGTCCGGCAGGGACAAAGCCTCCCCACTCGGACCTTGGCCTTGTGGGGAGGCCATATTTTAGGCACAGTCACACTTCAGCATTTATAAAACATTAAAGAGTCTGACATTTATAGAGATCTAGAGATTGCCAAGATTTACTGCAGATCTAAATTCAAGAATTTCTTATGGCCCTACATTTCCCTATTATAGTCTGAATCCAGATTTATTCATCTAGAGCAGTGGTTCTTAAACTTGGGTTCGCCAAATGTTTCTGGACTACAAAACCCAGAGGCCCTTGCTTTCACAATTAGTGGCGAAGGCTTCTGGGAGTTGCAGTCTAAGAACATCTGGGGACCCCAACTTTGAGACCAAAGGATCTGGAGTAGTAAGACTCTCAGGTGTTCTTGGACTACAACTCCCAGAAATCAAGTCCAGCACAGGTAGTGGGGAAGACTTCTGAGACTTTTAGTCCAAGAAGGTTGAGAATGACTGATCTCAAGTGATGTCAGTGGGACCTGAGTAAGTCATAGCTCACTAAAGGCCTGTCGGTTTTGATAAGAATGCTCTAAGCCTAACAAGTTTCCAATCCCACTCAGTCTGCAAATAGGACTTTTAAATGGTTCAGTGATTTATGGCTGCAATTTAGCAGCAAGTACACAGTTATACTTAAAGCAAATTTTACTATATATTGACTCAGACAACTTTCCCTTTAAATTGCAGAAATAGTGAAAATAATGTAAACTATGAATTTGCATGATAATAGATGCCTGATAATTTACATATAGTAGATTTTCACGGGTATAGGTATGCATGTTAGGGTGGATTCGGGTTTCTTCCCGTGTAGAAATCTGGTTGTTTTGGCGACGTTTCGACGAGGTCTCACTCGTCATCTTCAGGCTGGTGTTCTGGCTTCTTTCTTCTTGAAGCAAAGCGTGATCTCAGTTGAAGTCCTTCTATAAATACTGCTGGGGGTGTGTGGTTTGCTTGCTCTGTTGCTGATTGTAGGTTTGTTTGTTCTTTTGTGATCTGCTGTGTGGCTGAGGCGATCGTTAAGGGCTTAACTGCTGGTGGGTTAGATGGCTGTTTAGAGACATCATGTGTGGGTGAGGTGCTGGATGTGTGTCTATTAGCCTTTTGTTTCTTAACGACCTTGGTGATGGGTGTTCTGGCAGCATCCTGGGCTTTGGTGGAGTGGGGTCCTGTGTCTTGTGAATTCATTTTGGTCTGGCTGCGTGTCTGTGGTCTCCCAATGTTTTTATGGCGTGTGTAAGTGTGCTCCATGTGGTGGCTGGAGTGGGGAGTAGCGGTAGATGGTGCAGTCGTGGTTTTGTTATTGGATGGTGGTTTCGTTTCATCTGTGGGAAGGGTCTGGGTTTGTGTTTGGTGTGGATGGAAGGTGGTGGCATCTTGTGTCCTTTTGGACCTCGTGTCAGTCTTTGTGACAGAGGCTCGTCTGTTGACCAGGGCTAGTTTCCAGATGTCAGGCAAGCGGGAGGTGTCATCACGTTTATTCATGTTGTTTGGGTGTTTCTCTATTTCAATGGCTTCCATGATTATTCGACTGTTGAAGTGTTCAGTTTTGGAGATGAGTTTGGTTCTTTTAAAATCAATTTCATGACCTGTTGTTTTTATGTGCTGGAAGAGAGAGGAAGATTTTTCTTCTTTTTTGACTGCGTTCTTGTGTTCTGCGATGCGTGCGCTTATTCTCCTGTTTGTCTGTCCGATGTATGTGGCTGGGCAGACTTTGCATGGTATTTCGTAGACTCCTTGGTTTTCTAGCTCAATCTTGTCTTTGGGGTTTCTTAAAATGTTGGCTATTTTTTGTTCGGTGCAAAAGGCTGTCTTGATATTGTGTTTGTGGAGAATTTTGCTGATTTTGTCTGTGGTGCCTTTGATGTAAGGGAGGAGGGCAGTGCCGTTGTTCTCTTCTGTTTCTTGGTTCTTGGGGGGTGTTTCTTTTTGGATTAGTTTGGTGATGGTGTGTTTTTTTGGAATCCGTTCGCAATTAAAGCATTCGAGAGAGTGTGTAATTCAGTTTTTAGGTGGTCTTTGTCAGCGAGGCGTTTGGTTCTGGAGATGAGGGTTTTTGCTACGGAGTTGATCTGTGCAGGGTGGTGGTGTGATTGTGCATTTAAGTAGCGGTTTGTATGTGTTTTTTTTCCGGTAGATGGTATGTCCTAAGGAGCCGTCGGGTTTTTTGTAGATTAGGACGTCCAGGAAGGGAAGTTGGTTGTTGGCTTCTATTTCCATAGTGAATTGTATTTTGGGGTGTAGGCTGTTGAGATGTGTGAGGAAGTTGTTCAGTTTGTCTTTCCCGTGTGGCCAGATAACAAAGGTGTCGTCAACATATCTGAGCCAGAGTTTGGGTTTATGTTCGGACTTCTGTAACGCGTTGGTTTCAAAGTGTTCCATATATAGGTTTGCGATGACCGGTGAGAGGGGTGATCCCATGGGTGCTCCTTCTATCTGTTTGTATCTTTGTCCATTGTGGATGAAGTATGTGTTGGTTAGGCAGTGGTTGGTCAGATCTAGGATGTGCTTGGGGGGGTTGTATTTGTTGTGGATAGCTGTCAAGGCTTCTTGAATGGGCACTTGTGTGAAGAGCGAAACAACGTCGAAGCATGTTAGGGTGGATTCGGGTTTCTTCCCGTGTAGAAATCTGGTTGTTTTGGTGACGTTTCGACGAGGTCTCACTCGTCATCTTCAGGCTGGTGTTCTGGCTTCTTTCTTCTTGAAGCAAAGCGTGATCTCAGTTGAAGTCCTTCTATAAATACTGCTGGGGTGTGTGGTTTGCTTGCTCTGTTGTTGATTGTAGGTTCGTTTGTTCTTTTGTGGTCTGCTGTGTGGCTGAGGCGATCGTTAAGGGCTTAACTGCTGGTGGGTTAGATGGCTGTTTAGAGACATCATGTGTGGGTGAGGTGCTGGATGTGTGTCTATTAGCCTTTTGTTTCTTAACGACCTTGGTGATGGGTGTTCTGGCAGCATCCTGGGCTTTGGTGGAGTGGGGTCCTGTGTCTTGTGAATTCATTTTGGTCTGGCTGCGTGTCTGTGGTCTCCCAATGTTTTTTTGGCGTGTGTAAGTGTGCTCCATGTGGTGGCTGGAGTGGGGAGTAGCGGTAGATGGTGCAGTCGTGGTTTTGTTATTGGATGGTGGTTTCGTTTCATCTGTGGGAAGGGTCTGGGTTTGTGTTTGGTGTGGATGGAAGGTGGTGGCATCTTGTGTCCTTTTGGACCTGGTGTCAGTCTTTGTGACAGAGGCTCGTCTGTTGACCAGGGCTAGTTTCCAGATGTCAGGCAAGCGGGAGGTGTCATCACGTTTATTCATGTTGTTTGGGTGTTTCTCTATTTCAATGGCTTCCATGATTATTCGACTGTTGAAGTGTTCAGTTTTGGAGATGAGTTTGGTTCTTTTAAAATCAATTTCATGACCTGTTGTTTTTATGTGCTGGAAGAGAGAGGAAGATTTTTCTTCTTTTTTGACTGCGTTCTTGTGTTCTGCGATGCGTGCGCTTATTCTCCTGTTTGTCTGTCCGATGTATGTGGCTGGGCAGACTTTGCATGGTATTTCGTAGACTCCTTGGTTTTCTAGCTCAATCTTGTCTTTGGGGTTTCTTAAAATGTTGGCTATTTTTTGTTCGGTGCAAAAGGCTGTCTTGATATTGTGTTTGTGGAGAATTTTGCTGATTTTGTCTGTGGTGCCTTTGATGTAAGGGAGGAGGGCAGTGCCGTTGTTCTCTTCTGTTTCTTGGTTCTTGGAGGGTGTTTCTTTTTGGATTAGTTTGGTGATGGTGTTTTTTTGGAATCCGTTCGCAATTAAAGCATTCGAGAGAGTGCCATGCGGTGCGGGCGGGGGATCCAAATGGGGCGACCACAATATTTATTTGAAATCACGTGGTCCAAAAACACACCAAAGCACCACAGAAACATGCGAAAATAGCTATTTTTAAACTGCCTGAATTTTTTCAGTAGCAGCAGTGGGTTTTTCTTGCAACAAAACTTCTCCATTGATTTTATTTTTATTTTTATTTTTATTTTTATTTTTTTACACCTGCGCAATGATGGGCTGGCCATGGGAGTGGACCATGCAAATTTTTGGAGCCATTCCACCAATTGCATGGCCACTTGGCCAGGTTTTGACAGAGACTTCTGGGATGTGCCAGTCGGGCATAAAAAGCCCACTAACCCTAGCTCGAACCCGAACCCTAACCCTAACCCTAAACCATACGCCAGTACACTGTCCTTCTTAGTGGGTCAGAGAGGCACCCAGAGGTGCACCCCAGTAACTCACCCTAACCTTACCCGTAACCCTAAGCCTAGCCCTTGCGCTAACCCCTGACCAGTCAGCCAGATGTGTACTTGCATTGCACTACAGCAAGTACACTTCCCTTCTTAGTGAGTCACAGGGCGCCCGTAGGGGTCCTCTCTCACTTCGTTCCCCAGCCCAAGTGCACCGCAGGCAGTGAGTCACAGAAGCACCCAAAAGAGAGGTGCCTCTGCCTGCTACTGCAGTGCAACTGCAACTTAATGGTATGCATATCCAATTGGCTATGCATGCCATTTTGTAGCAGGCCAGAGGAGGAACCCACCCCAGAGAGGTGCCTCCAGGAGCCCGCTTTCCCTTCATGGTGGGCCAGAGGAGGCACCCACTCCAGAGAGGTGCCTCCAGGAGCCTGCCCCCAAAACCAGTACTAACGACAGACAAAAAAACAACAAACGAAACAACAAATTTTTGAAAAATTTCGTGAAAAACGGAAACGAGCTGAAACGGTCCGGCTCCGACACACGACAACTCGAAACCTAATTTCTCCTGGTCGTGCCCATCTCTAGTTCTGAGAATTGGAATTTGTTTAGTTACATAGCTCTAGAACGTTAGCTTTTTCCACCAATTTCTGTGTCTTGGTCTGTTGGACCTTTCCCCACAAAGTACCACCTTCCAACCAGGCAAATCCCACTCATAACCTGGCATTAAGTAGTACATAGTACACTATATTCTGTACTTCTGTCTCAAAATTATGTATTATTAGAAGAGGTTAATGGGTTGCTTGCTGACTACAGTTTCCTGATTAAATACTTGTCTTCCAACATGACAAGAATAAAAGTAATTAAGGGAAATGGGTGCTGTTCCATGAGTTCCACAACTCTAAACAATGACAGCCTCCCACAGATTTCTTTGATTTATTTTGATTGACATTAAATTAAAATTCCCTCTTGAGAACCAATTCACAAGAGAGAACTCTCTTAAGGACAAAATTATATACAAATAGTAGCAAATCCATGTTGTAAATGACACTGGCAATTTAGTTCTTTAAACCCTAACCTTCGCACAAATGGATTGCAATAATGATCATAGTAAGTAACTTAAGTTTACCGTCCGTTTTGTCTCTTTTAGTGTTGCACTTAGGAGTGGTACAAAAAAAGTTACTTCACGTCTGTCACACAACTACTGAAATTTGTCTCAACCATGTCCCTGGAACGGGTGCTAAGCGCGACAATACTGTACCTGGTGCCGGGGTAGGGTTTTCCCTTTTCACTCTTTGTTCTTGCTTTCTGTTCCAAGGCAAGACAACATGTAGTAATCACTTTCATTCAACAAAACATTCGTTTCTCTCAGAAAACTGTGTCCGGGTTTTGTTTTGTTTTTGACTTTTCAAAAGCAAAATATCAAAAAAGAATTTTTTAAGCCCTCCAAAAAAGGAAAAAGGAAGCTAGACAAATGCAGTGTTTGTCATGGTGCAAGACTATGAGGTAACCCTTGTCATGAGACAACCATGGGAATACTGAAACAGGGACAAAACCATGTGATCACGACCAATGTTGTCATGGTACAAAACTAGTTGAAGAAGAAAAAAGGACATGAAGTAACCACCTATGAAAGCAGTAACGTTAGACCCAGATTCTCCCTGTCATGGAACCTCAGCCCAAGTTTGGGGATGTCCCATACCTTCTCCCCCACCACAGATCATCCTCTATGAGTCTCACAAATAGCATTTTAAGAGGGTTGGAAAGGCTGCTTCCATCAGTTCATCTGCAGCTGCATATGCCTGGACATGGATGCAATTCTCACCCCTTCCAACCTCCTGAAAAGGCTATGGATGAGATCCTGCTGAACAGGGTGATATGTGGTGGATGAGAGTGAATGGAAGACATGCTGGAGCAGTGGTTGCCAACCCTAGGTCCTCAGGTGCTGTTCATCCAAAACTTCCAGGAGCCTTCAACACTAGCTGTGCTGGCCAGGATTCCTGGGTGTTAGAATCCAAGAAGAACATTGGGGGAACCAAGTTTGGGAACCACTGGCATAGAGTACAGTAACTGCATTTGCTTTGCTTTTTACACACATGCCTTTGTCATATTACTGGCCAGAAAACTTTAAGTTAGTTAAACTGATTGAAGTGTGTAACCCTCTGGTTCCACTCAGCTTTTGATGCTTTCACAGCAGCAAATTGCTGCTAATTAATGGCTGAAAAGCTATTGGGTAGCTATGCTTGCCTAACTTACTGTTATGCAAGTAGTAGCTGTATTTGATTGGAAGTGGAGGTGCTATTCACAAATGCTACTACGGTCTGTTACTTGTGTGGAGCAGGGGGTGTTTTCCTTGTTCAGTCTGTTTTTTAATGTTGTTTTTTCAATTTACTATGTGGATTTATTCTGTTAAAGGCATATAATTTAGGTTGAGGACATCATATTGTTTGATACTTGTTGGTAGCGCTTGTACTGTTGTTGCCTGCTTCTAGAGTACCTTAGTTCACTGTTGCCTTACCACTGCTTTCTAGGGTAGCTTTATGAGTTCCGTAGGGCTTTAGATGAGTTTTGAACATAAGAACATAAGAACATAAGAAGAGCCATGCTGGATCAGGCCAAAGGCCCATCTAGTCCAGCTTCCTGTATCTCACAGCGGCCCCACCAGATGTGTTTGGGAGTGCATGAGACTAGATATCTGTCTCCTGATAACACTCTCCTGCATCTGGCCCTTGAAGTACCCTGGTTTAAACCCTGGAGGTTACACATCTCCATCATGGTTTGTAACCTGTGATGGAGTTTTCCTCCAGGAATCTGTCCAATCCCCTTTTGAAGGCATCCAGGTCAGATGCCATCACCACATTGTGTGGCAGGGAGTTCCATAGACTTACAACGCGCTGGGTGAAAAAATATTTTCTTTTGTCAGTTCTTACTCTCCCAGCCCTCAATTTGAGTGTATGTCCCCTAGTTCTGGTATTTTGGGAGAGGGAGAAGAGCTTCCCTCTATCCACTTTACTCATGCCCTGCATTATTTTGTATGTCTCAATCATATCCCCCCTCAATCGCCTTTTTTCCAGACTAAAGACGCCCAAATGTTTTAGCCTTTCTTCATAAGGGAGGTGCCCCAAGCCAGTAATCATTTTAGTCGCTCTCTTCTGCACCTTTTCCAGTTCCACTATGTCTTTCTTGAGATGCGGTGACCAGAATTGTACAGGTGGGGCCTTACTATTGTTTTGTATAATGGCATTATAATGTTGGCTGTTTTATTTTCAATCCCCTTTTTGATAATCCCTAGCATGGAATTGGCCTTCTTCACCGCTGCCACACATTGGGGAGACACCTTCATGGAGCTGTCCACCAACACACCAAGATCTCTTTCCTGATCCGTCACGGATAACTCAGAGCCCATGAGTTGATAGATGAAGTTTGGATTTTTTGCCCCAATATGCATTACTTTACATTTGGTTACATTAAAACGCATTTGCCATTTCTCAGCCCATTCCCCCAGTTTGGAGAGATCCTTCTGGAGCTCTTCACAATCTTCTCTGGTTTTTACCACACGGAAAAGTTTTGTGTCATCGGCAAACTTGGCCACCTCACTGTTTATCCCTGTCTCCAGGTCATTTATGAACAGATTGAAAAGCACCGGTCCCAGGACAGAGCCCTGGGGCACACCGCTTTTCACTTCTCTCCATTGTGAAAATTTCCCATTGACACCTACTCTTTGTTTCCGGGATCTCAACCAGTTCTCAATCCATAAGAGGACCTGCCCTCTTATTCCCTGACTGTGCAATTTTCTCAGCAGCCTTTGGTGAGGGACTGTGTCAAAAGCCTTTTGAAAATCCAGATAGACTATATCAACCGGTTCACCCAAATCCACGTGCCTGTTGACCTTTTCAAAAAATTCTAAGAGGTTTGTCAGACAAGATTTACCCTTACAGAAGCCATGCTGATTTTCTCTCAGCAAGGTTTGTTCTTTTATGTGTTTTAAGATTTTCTCTTGGATGAGGCTTTCCACCATCTTCCCTGGGACAGATGTAAGGCTAACCGGCCTGTAGTTTCCTGGGTCCCCCATCCTTCCTTTTTTAAAAATTGGTGTGACATCTGCTATCCTCCAGTCCTCCGGCACTGTGGCCGTTTTAAGAGACAAGTTGCATATAACCGTTAAGAGATCTGCAATTTCATTTCTCAGTTCCCTAATAACCCTTGGGTGGATGGCATCTGGGCCAGGTGACTTGTTAATCCTCAATTTATCAATTAGTCCTAAAACCTCCTCTCTTTTAACCTGTATTTGATTTAATTCTTTAGTCAAGAGGGGCGGCTCAGGCAGCGGAATCCGCTCAAGGTCCTCTGTCGTGAAGACAGACGCAAAGAACTCATTCAATTTCTCTGCAATGTCCAAGTCTTCCTTAACCTCCCCTTTTCCTCCCTCACCATCCAGAGGGCCAACTGGTTCTCTGGCAGGTTTTCTACTTCTAACATATTTAAAGAAGCTTTTATTATTACCCTTTATATTGCTAGCCATTCGTTCCTCAAAGTTTTTCTTTGCCTCCCTTATCATCTTCTTACATTTCTTTTGCCAGAGTTTGTGATCCTTTTTATTTTCCTCATTTGGGGAGGATTTCCATTTACAGAAGGACCTCTCCTTGCGCTTTAGAGCCTCTCTAACTCCACTCGTTAACCATGCCGGTGTCCTCTTGGACTTAAATGAGCTCTTCTTTCTTTGTGGTATGCACTTGTGCTGGGCCTCTATTATTGTTGTTTTAAACAGGCTCCATGCACTCTGAAGATATTGGATTCTTCTAACCTTCCCCTTCAGTTTCTCTCTAACTAGTTTCCTCATCTGAGGGAAGTTTGCCCTTCGAAAATCAAGGGTTTTTATGTCTGATTTGGTTGCCACTCTTCCTCCGACATGCATGGCAAAGGTAATAGCAGCATGGTCACTGTTCCCCAGAGGCTCAGTGACATTCACACCTCTGACCAGGTCCTGAGTATCACACAATATTAGATCCAGAGTTGCCTGTTCTCGGGTGCGCTCCGTGACAAGTTGCTCTAAGGCACAGTCATTCAGCAAGTCGAGAAACTCAGTTTCTCTTTCTTGCCCGGAGCTCGCATTGGCCCAGTCAATGTGGGGATAATTGAAGTCCCCCATGATTACTATCCTATCCCTTTTAGCCACTTCCATGATTTCTCTCCTCATTTCAAGGTCCCCCTCAAGTTTCTGATCTGGTGGACGATAGAATACTCCAACGATCACATCACTCCTTGGACCTGGTAGTTTAACCCACAGTGATTCTATGGTGGAGTCAGACCCTCTGTCAATCTCCATTCTGCTGGATTTTACCCCTTCTTTGACATAGATGGCCACTCCTCCTCCAACCCGCCCCCCTCTATCTCTTCTATAGAGTTTATAGCCTGGGATTGCTGTATCCCACTGGTTCTCCGCATTCCACCAGGTTTCTGTTATGGCTATTATATCAATGTTATCCCTAGCTGCCAAATGTTCAAGTTCTCCCATCTTTGCTCGGAGGCTTCGAGCATTGGCGTAGAAGCACCTGTACAGTGGGTCCCGCAACAACAGCTGCTGCCTTGTTCTATTCGCCTCACAACTTTTATTTTCAGTAGATGAACTGTCACATTCCGTTATTCTCCCGGTGCTAATACCTATACCTGCTATGTCTTCTCTATGTGATTCTCTACCCTCTCCAACCTCATTCCCCGAGGATGAGGTGTTCCGAACCGGATGCCACTCAGCTCCTGTCGGCTTTCCCCCAGTTATCAGTTTAAAAGCTGCTCTGCTGCCTTTTTGAGGTTGAGTGCCAGCAATCTGGTCCCATCATGATTCAAGTGCAACCCATCTCTCCTGAACAGGTTTGGCTTGTCCCAAAATGTTCTCCAGTTCCTGACAAATCTAAAGCCCTCCTCTTGACACCATCGCCTCATCCACGCATTGAGGCTTCTGAGTTCTGCCTGTCTGGCGGGTCCTGCACGAGGAACAGGTAGCACTTCTGAAAATGCTACCTTGGAAGCCCGGGTCTTCAATCTTCTACCTAGCAACCTGAATTTGGCTTCCAAGACTGACCGCTTGGCCTTCCCGACATCATTGGTACCGACGTGTACCATGACCACTGGCTCCTTCCCAGTTCTCTCTAACAAGCTATCTATATTTCTGGTGATGTCTGCAACCTTTGCACCCGGGAGGCAAGTGACCACACGGTTATCATGCTCCTCACAAATCCATCCCTCCGTATTTCTAATTATGGAATCCCCTAGTACAATGAGCTTCTCTCCTGCAGCCTGTTCTTCTACATGTACCTGATCCTGTATCTCATCAATTGTGATGAGGGAGAGATCCTCAGGTGGAACCAATTCTTCCTCTATGTGTGCCTCATGAGGTGTGCTGAGGGAAAGAGCTTCAAACTGATTGTGCAACATGAGACTCTCTGAGCGATGCCTTGGCCTTCTACTCCTTTGAGTCACATTCCTCCACCCATCCACCTCCTGAGTTGCGGGAGTGACTTCCTCCTCTGAAGTTTGCCCTGTCTCCTCTTGGACCTGAGTAGTCTGTTCCACTCTGTCCAGGAACCGCTCAAGCTCCTTAATATGTTGCTGGTCGGATATGCGAGCCTCCAGCTGCTGGACCTTCTCTTCCAATAGCACCACCAGCTTGCACTTGCAGCAGATGTAGTTCTGCACACGCTCTGTCAAGATAACAAACATGGCACAAGTACTGCAGGTAACTACTGCTGCTCCCTGCAACTCCATTTTAACGAGTGCAATAAAATGTATTGAAGGTCTCAAAAATGTAAACTTGCACTAATTTTTTTTTAATCTAGTAAGACTCTTTACTTCTTTTGTTGTTTATTGAAAATCTAACTGTGCAGGGGCTGCTAAAGCACCTCTACTCCAACTGCAATCACGTCAGGAAGTTTCCAGTGCTAACTTGCTAATGTATGTAGGACTTCCTCAGGAGTAGCTTGGCTTTAGGAACTCAATTATACCCAGAAGAAATTATAAGGTGTTTTTTTTTTTTTTTTTTTTTTTTTTTTTTTTTTTTTTATTTTTTTTTTTTTTTTTTTTTTTTTTGTAGTTTGCACGCGCCGTCAGGCGCGTGCTGCTGGGAGCAAGTATTTAAAGCTAAAACTCCGCCCCTTGCTCCTGCAAGAACTGGAAGTTAGCTCTCTGCCCTTTGGCCGTGTGCTCCTCTCACAGCCTGCTTCCTCTCTGCTGCTCTGCCAGAAAAGGGATATAAGACAAATTGGGAAAAAGAACTGGAAATGCAAACCCCTTTCATAACCTGAAAGAAATCAAAACAGAGACAAAAATGAACAATTTCACTGTCCATCTCCCTACTAGCTACTTATGATACTTTTGTTCTTATGTCAGCACATGAAGCCCACACGTTTCCAGCCGAGTCTGATGTCTAAAGAAGATGGCTAATTTTGTGAAAGCTCACATTAAAAAGCAGCAGTTAGACATTAAACTGTCAGAACACTTTTGTTGTCTTTAATCTTTGTTTTCTTTTTCTTTTCTTTTTGCTTGATACTGTATGTTGTCTGCTGGTGATCTAGAGACTGTATGTCTGAAAGACCACCTCATCTAAAATTAATTTGCCTGTAGGGCAAGATCACCTTGGAACTGGTGGATGGATTTGGGGGGGGGGGGAGTGTTGTTTGGTCAGCCACCAAAAGATGATTGGCTGGTGGCAATACAATTGAGGCAGCATTCAATTTGCAGAAAGCCTCCTGTTCACTGAAACTCATGAGCAGTGAAATCCTTCTGGTTCCACTCAGCTTTTGATGGTTTCAAAAGTTTCCATTTAAATGTGTGATTATGTAAACCTCTTTGGGGAGTATAAGAAAGAGAAGTATGAAATATGTATGCTTATAAATAAATAACGGTGGTGAAAAGAAGCATGAATGGCTTTTCCTGGCAGTATTTATCCATTTACTGTTGTAGACCATTGTCTCTCCATCTCTGCAGTGTCAGCTCTCATTAGCAATAGTTGTACAAGGTTTTTCCCAGTCTTTCTGCTCAAGATCCATTTTAAATGCAGAGGCCCAGGATTTTGTCTAGTCACTATTGATGTATGGAAGCTTCTTTTTAGGCAGCCACTTGGTAGTCAAGTATTAAGTAAGAACCAAGACAGGGATAATCCATTAGCCACAGAATCCTTGTCCAGATATGTAGAAGGACATGAATTTTGCAACCTTGGTTTCTGAGAAAACCTAGGGGCAGGTGAGGCAGCAAAAATCTTTCTATTTTCCTCACAGCAACACTTTTTCTGCCTGGAGAAATTTCATGGCAAATCCCACAGGATTTCTCAGAGGTTAGTTTGTTGATTTTCTTGAAGGAAATGGCAAGGTTTGCAGGGTTGTTATCATTCCTCTACAAAGTGTTTTCCCCCCTCTACCAGATTCACTGAAAGGCACATTAAGCTACTCAGAATGTGGGCTGTTTCCTGTGCAGAATGAAGGGGGGAAAGAGAGAGGCCAAGAGCAAGAGTCTTCATTTTGCGGGAAGCCAGATATCGTGTTGATAATTTGAGGAAAGTCTGAGGGGAAAGCCTCAAAAAGGCGAGACCCAGGGAATCACCACAAATTAGAAATTTGTTATTATGGGGAGCATGTGGAGAGTGACCACCAAGCATCCTGTATACATCATGCAGCTTTCCTGTGTGATCAGGAAACCTGGTTCTTCATGGTTTCTGACAGTGGGGTAAGGTTCCATTCATAGAATAGACTTTGTACTTCAAACCTGCTTTCCCCATGTGAAACGTGATGGTGAGGGGTAGCATAAAATTTTCCTGCAATGTTTTTTGGAGTTTTTTTTATAAACAGCTGGTAGAAAGATGTCTTTGGAGATTCTTAGTCATCCAGGTGAATTCATCTGGAAATTCAGTCATGGTAGCTAGATTTCTTTTCTTGTGAGATTGAAATGTTTTGTTACTCATCCAAGTAGCTTTATCAGCTAAGGGGAAATTGTTGTGAGGCTTCCCATTTATAGTTCACCTTGGTTTAACACCACCCTGGTCTGATTAAGCATGTTAGATGGACAGTCGCTAGGTGGACAAAGGCCTGAATCAGCTCTTTAGATGTACAATGGCTTGGAGTGTGCGAAAGTGTCATCTATAGAAGCTTTCCCAACATCAATTAAGTATGGGTTATTTGAATTTCCCATTGATGAAAGGGCTGCATGATAAGCGGGAGACAGATTGTGCCTAATTCCCCTTCCTCGGTTGAGAGAGGGATTTTCAATACACACATGAATGACTTCCCTAACTCCTCTCTCAAACCCCCTATCTTGTCTGTCTAATACAGTATTAGCAAATTTATGGCACAAGTGCCAAAGGTAGCACACAACGTCCTTTCTGTGGACATGCAACATCACCCCCTCACAGCCATGGCACTTCCCCCTCCACTCGGAGCATGCCACTGTGCTCCATACAGAGAGCCAGGCAAAGGTGAGTCAGCAGTTTGAGGGCTCCTTCATAGCTTGTTTACTCTCTAGTCTCACCGCTTTTGGGATGCCCAGAGTGGCATGGCTAGAGAGTAAAGGGGGGCTACAAACAAGCCCACAATCCACCATCCCTGTCTTTCCCAATGCTGTAGCACCCCATCCGCCTTCTGCCCAGGACAGAGATGTGGATGGGGTGCCACTCTTCAGGAAAGCAAGGATTGAAGAGCAGGTTTTTGAATTTCCCATGGCCACAGTGAAGGTGCTGTGGCCATGGGAAATTAAAAAGCCTGCTCTTTGATCCTCTCTTTCCCGAAGGGTAGAATCTGAAGTATTTGGAACCCGGGGTACCACTGTATTCAGGTTAAATTGCTGTATTGGCACATTGTGAAAAGTAAGTGAGTTTTGAATCACAGTTTGGGCAGTCAGTCTCTAAAAGGTTTGCCACCACTGGTCTAATATGTACAACCATGTCTTTAAATGAATGTTCTTCTTCTTTTTTTGAGCTGATTCTGGTCCTGAACTGTTGTCCCTCCTGAGCTATGCAATCCTCCTATTTAGTGTCTGTTTGGTTTCTCCATTGTAGTGCTCGGCAAACTCCTCAATGCATTGTACTGTATATATTATATTACTCCTCTTGTATTGCTCCTCTGGTCTTTTGGGTGGACAAGTGTCTGCCTTAGTGTATCTGTGGCTGACTAAGCTACTTGGATGAGTAGCAAACTGTTTGGATCTCACAAGACGTCTAGTTGCCATGGCTCATCTTCCAGTTGGAAGAAGGATGTTCAAATTCTGCTTCTGAGATTCAGTTCTTAGCTGATGAGCCATTTGAATTCTTAGAACTAATACTGAGCCTTGTCATCCTTAAGTTTTATAGATGGTTATAAGTAGTTAAAAAGAAGGATCTAGAGGGAATCTTATTTACAGCTTCACATGTTTTTTGTAATACTTCAGGAACCCTGAGGTCATTTATTGTGGCAGTAACTAACACATTCATTTCTACTGAGGATAATAAACATTGCAAATTAAGTTGAATAACGATTCTACTATGTTTTATTTCCACCCGAGAGGTGCACTTGGGAGACCATATTTTTAATACAATATATAAGTCCCACTCAAAGACAGAATTGCTAGAAGTGATATAAACATTTATTTATTGTTACTGCGCTAGGTAACTGAGGCTCATGCTGATTTTCATACAAAGAGACAGGGCAGTGCTTCTATAAAATGAACTGTTTTACTAATTATTTATAATGTGTCTGGCATATAACATCTAGAAGTTAATGTGGGTGTGTGTGTGTGTGAAAAATTGAGGAACATGGGTTGTGGACCTTTTTGGAAAATTTGGGCTTTTTGTCAGTGCCTGGGAATGGCTGGCTGGGAGAGATGTGGGGAAAGATTCTGCCAGAAGGGAGTATCACCTTCAGTTTACCTTTTTCCAGTAATGTTTTTGAAGCCAATTCAGTTGGGGCTTTCCTAGTAAAGGAACCACAAGCTAACTTCATGACCATCCCTGTTTTGTTGATCTGCCTGAGGATAACCCTTCATAATGAACGTTTCTGAATAAACTCCTGGCAGAATTAACCAAGGTGGTGAACTGCTATATAAACACCTCTGTGATTATGGAACCTACTCTCTGTTATGTAATGTATGTAGAACACAACTGGAAAATAATACCATATGTGAATCAACAAAATCCCCTGCTTTTTTGTTGAAGACCCACTCTGCATGCCTACAGCAACACTGGATTCTTCTGTGGATTGCATACTCTATGTAACAAATCTAGTCTCTTTCTCTGAACTGCATGGAGAGACTGCATGAATAGAAAAGATTCCCCATTAGCTCTGCCCAATTCCCAGTACACAGAAGGTGGCAGAATGACATGTGTGCAGCCGAGAGGTGGGGACAGTACTGTTGGTGGTGGGTCATTCTGTCAAGGATCCCCCCACACACACACACTCAGAGGAACCTGGCTGCATGGAAGGTGAACTTCCACACAAGGATGAGGTAAATCACAAAATATCTAATGGAATGGGAAGGGGGATCAGAAAAGAATCATTGAGCATGGAAAGTTTAATAGGCAGTCTGATACCTTCGACAAAGTAATATTTTTTGTTTTTGTTTTTGTTTTTGTTTTGGTTTGGAAGAAGCCTATCAGAGAAACTCTCACAAATACTTAGACAAAAACTAATTAAGGTCTGGACCAGTCAGCCCAAATTCATCTTCCTAGGAAATAACACAACTGAAACATAAGCCAAATATGGGCAGTTCTCCTGATCACTGCATGTCCCTGACCACCCAAGAGCAGCAGTGCACGATGATAGCATACAAGGAGGCTCACTAAATCAATGGGGATTTCATGAATCAACGCCTCTATAAGATCAGTTGGTTCAATGAGGTGTACCCTAGTGCAATGTTGCACACTAAGCAACAGGATTTTTACCTATGTATCATCTGCCTGATATCTGTCAACTCCACCAGATCCTCCCAGGCATTTCCCCCCCTCCAGGTCAGCAATAACAGGAAAGACAGTGTCGTGTTGAAACCATCAGGTTTGAAAGTGGACTCTGCCCAAGGGCATTGTCAGCTGGGGTGAGTCCCGTGCCCCCCGGGAGGTTCCGTTCAAGTTCGGCTCCCTCCCTGGGCCAGCCGCGCCAAACCTTTTTACCTCATGGGGCAGGGGCACCATCACCTGGCCAGTGCCTGCCCCATTTGGTTTTAAAATGCCTGCCTCACCCCAGACTCTGTGATCTCAGAATCCACAGGGTCTGGGGGCCAGTGTGGCCTTGCAGTCCAGCATTTGGGACTCAGGTAAGATGGTGGGTGGGTTTCTGCCAGGGGGGCCATGGGGACTGCTTGGGAATGCAGAGGCAGACTCACCTGTAGACTGGATGACAGGGGCTCTAGCCTTCTCGTGGGGGTGTTCCTGGTTCCCTTGCTCCTTGCTTCCTCTGCCATTATCCATCCCAGGCCCAGCGTGCTGAGGCTCCCCTGGACCTGCTGGTGTGGTGGCCACCCATTCCTCCAGTTGTGAGAAATGGACCAACAAATCAGCTGCAAGGTCCTGGAGGTGGGTGCACTTGCATGTGTGCAAGGAGCAGCACAGTGCTGGGTGGTGGGGACCTGGTCTCCCGATGCCGGGCCTCACACCCACACCTGGTTCTCCAGGGTGCTCAAACCACCTGCCAACTGCTTGTTGATAGGCCTGGCCTCTCCTTGGACCCTGAGTCAGGTGGGGAGAGTTGTGGAGCAAGCCATTTGGAGGACCTTCTCCCTTCTGGGACCCAGTCCTTTTAGGGGCCCATGGTAGAAAAAACAGGGCTTATGGGGTTCCCTAGCTCAGTCTTGAGGCACTGGGGCTGGCTGGTGAAGGGGGTAGCTGGCTGTGCCTGGTAACAGGTCTAGGCCTCATGGGTTGTGATCCGCTGCCCAGCTGGGGGAGGTTGGTGGGCACCACAGCCCCGGTGATAGACCTCACTGCGCAACAGGCAAGAATACTTGGGCTCAACCACCCTGCGAGTCTGGTGGACATATGGCCTGGGAGGGCCCAAGGGTACACAGGGGAAGCAGGGGTGAGGGCTGGATTCCCTCTTGCTCACTGCCTGTGATCTACATGGCATGGGCTTGCTGCCCCTCTCAGAGGTGGCCCCTATGGCAGAGCATGCACTCCACCCTCCTGTCCAGCCTTGGGGCGGTCCCACCACATGTGCAAGTCGTCTCCAAGAAGGCTGCAGAGCCCCGATCGTGGGGCAATAACCCAATGAATGGGGGTGGGACATGCGATAAACCAGGCCCTACCTAAAGCTGCCCCTGTGGCAAGAGGACTGGCAGGGCAGGATAGGAAGGCCGGGATTAGCTGGAGGTGGGGTGGGCTATGGGGAACAGTGAAACGGCATGCATCCTATGGTCCAGGTTGGGCTGGGGGGGGAGGATGGGGAATGCAGTTGGCCCTCTGCCAGGCAGCCGAGTTGGGGAGCCACAGCATGGACCCAGTAACTGCATTGCGCACTGCTGCCATGCAAAGCACTCTGGCTTTTTAAAAATTAATTTACACAGTATGGAGGGGCATGAGTAATTCCCCCCACTGGTGAAGCCCCCAATGATGACACCCAGCTGCTCTGGGAACTAGCATGGGCCCATGTGGGGTGGCAGCATGCCTCCTGTGATGCAGCCTGGGCTAGGGGAAGGGCGTGTGGCCCTCCACCAGGCAGCCGAGTTGGGGTGACATGGCATGGACCAGGCAGCTGCATCACAGGCCACCAGTCCAAGAAACGCGCTGCAATTTTTTTTAAGGTAGGGAAGGGCATGAGTGTCTCCCTCCCCCCACCGGTTGAGGCCTCTCCAACAGTGTCTGGCTGCCCCAGAGATTAGTTTGGGCTTATTAGGGTTGGCAGTATGCCTCCCGTGGGCCTGACTGGGCAAAACGGGGATGGGGGATCAAGGTAGTTGGGGTGGGCAGCTGCCCGCCAGGGGACTAAGGTGGGTGGAAGGTAAGGCATAGAGTGAAATAGCTGCGGCACACTCCACCACCCTTCATATCGGTTGTGAGTAGTCGGTCCTAGTGCTGCTGCATTGTTCATCCAGAGGCAAGAGGGCACGTGGACGGGTGCAGCTCATATAAAGGGGAGCAACTCCACCCTGTCCCCCACACAAACCTTGCAGGGCTCTGGTTGTGGGTCTCACCTTCCTCCCAGGGGAGGGCAATGCAGTCCCTGGGGCTGTACAAGCTAGTGCCGGAATGCCCTAGATGCTCTTCCAGATAGCCCCTTTAAGTCATTCCTCACTTGCTTTCTGAAAAAGCTATTTTTTTAGATAAAACAGTATTATCCTAGTTTACTGCATACTAAAAGTTAGAGGAGACATCTTTTAGATGTCCATGAACTCTACAGTATGAAATAGCTGTTTTTCATTGTACGGGTAGAAAACAAAAGGAAAGAATACTGTTCGGGATATTTTTAAAACAGCATCTCCTTTGATTCTGACAAACATCTGAATGATGCATATTGCAATAATCTGCTACAGATGATTTGATGGCTAGTAACCTGCAGCCTTACAAATGAGAATTCTTGGCAGTTTTCATACCTGGCTAAAACAAGGCCAACTACCCCCTTAAGGAGATGATAAAAACATGCCAAGTAGTTCCATTGTAAGGTGTAATTGTTAGTGACCACCAGGATTCAGTCCAAGATTCAAAGGAAGTGGTATAGCTGTCCCAGCTGCCAGCGATTGCATTTGAAAGTTTCTGGCCCCTATAGACAGCCATATATAGCAAGCAGAAATGCTCTTTAATCACAGCCAGTCTGGATGAATGTCTGCGCCAGTGTGGTTTTAAAGAAGACTGTTTGGCAAGGAGTGCAGCTGCCCAGTGGGGATCTATTGCTGGCCCACTTGGAGAGAGTAGGCGTGGGGAAATTACATCACAGCTGAGGGAGGGGAAAGGGAGCAAGCTATATAAGGTTCTGTTCTCCCTGCCTCAGCCTCTTTGAAAACCAGCAGCACATGAGGAGGCTCCCAGCATGCAGCTGAGAGCGGCTTCATTTTTGCACCCTGTGGCACAGTTGGGCCCAGAGAAAGCCTGAAGCAGAGCAGCAGAGCTTCACAGCCTGACATTTTGCCAAGCTCAGCCAGGGAAACAATGAACCACAGAGCTTGAGGAGGACAGTCATGTTGTTTTGGTTTTTGTTTAAGGGAAGATAGTTTGCAATGTATGTGTGGGGGACACTACATTAGGCCCCCCTTCTGAAAGTGGATTTAAGCATTAATCGGTTAATATGTCTGTGAAGATTCTCAGTCATCCAGGTGAGTTTATCTGGAAGTTTAGTCATGGCTACTGGACTTCTTTTTTGAGAGATGGAAACGTTTCGCTGTTCATCCAAACAGCTTCATTGGTCTGAATACAGCTAGTGCAAATCCTCCACCTTATAGGCAGCTTTTGCACTAGCTGTATTCAGACCGATGAAGCTGTTTGGATGAACAGCGAAACGTTTCTATTTCTCAAAAAAGAAGTCCAGTAGCCATGACTCAACTTCCAGATTAATCGGTTAAATAAAGTTGTGGCCCCAGTTTAACCCAACAATATGTGTCTCACCTCTTTATTCTAGGCTGGACAGGCAAACTTCTTTGCAAGGCATTCAATTGCCTCACAGGGATCTTTTGTGGTCTGCTCAGAAAGAGGAGGCACAGGCAGACTGCATCAGGGATGAGGCGGGGGAGAAAGAGAGATACACCATATAAGATTCTGCTGTCCCTGCTTCGATGTCTTTGCAAACTGGCATTGCACAACCCTTCCACCTGCCCTGTGATTAAGAAGGAGATTGTCTGGTCTCTTCAGGGCTGGGTGGGAATTTTTGACCTGCCCTACAATTGGTGTTGGGAAAGGGCAGGTGAGTATTTTTTTCATCCCATTCTTATAATCTTGGTAAGGGTGGTTAATTAGGTGTTCACTTACTAACTACATAATCTGCAGCTGCAGGTATTGTGAGGGTTGAGATGCAATTGAGTTCTTCACATACAACCAACATGGTTCTAAGACATCCCACCTCCCAAATCTTTAGGAATTAAAAGGCTTGAACACGATAGAGGTAACTGAGGAATATTACGGGGAGCAGAGCACCTAGGATCACGGGGCTCGGTTGGGCTGAGGATCATGAGTATTCCACATATGTGAACCAGTGGATCGGTATCATCCCCAGGAAGATGCTAAATGCCTTCTTCTCAACTCCTTCCATGTGTAAGTTGCCAACAATGGGTGACACTAGAAAATCCATGGCACAAACATGTTTCTGTCTGTGAAATACACCTAGGTAAAAAGACCCAGGAGGAAGTATGGCCTTTACAGAGCACATAAACACAGTGGTCCCAAATATCAAGTTCACCAGGGAAGATGCCAAAAACAAATGGGTAGCTTTCCTGGGCTGCGTGGTTATCAAAGGACTCAACCATAGCCTGGGAATAGAAATCTACAGGAAATTCACACATACAGACCAGTACCTATACCTACTGTTTGACTCCCATCATCCATTACAACAGAAATCAGGAGTCAACAGCAGAGAGTATCCCTACCTCCACAGAAGCCAAGAAGAAGGAAGACAGGCATCTGAAGACAACGCTTAAGGTATGTGGATATCCAAAGTGGGCCTTCAACAAAGCAGTAGGCTGACCCAGAAGAACAATGGACCAGCCTGAGACCCAGAGCTGATGGAAGAACATGGTCATTATTTACATGGCTAGTGCGTCTGAAAAGCTTAAAGGGATATTTGGCAAATCCCACATGCCTGCTCACTTCTAGCCCAAAACACTCTAAAGCAGAGATTCATCCACTCAAAGACCAGCACCAAAACACGTGAGTAGAAATATTAGTATATGCATTACAATGTAATGAGGACTGCACAGAGATCTACTTTGGAGAAACCAAACAGGCACCAAACAGGAGGATGGCCCAGCACAGGATGGGCAACAGTTCAGGACCAGAATTAGCAGTGTACTTTCATTTGAAGGACAAACGACACTCATTCAAATATGATGATTAGACAGAGAAGATAGGTGGTTTGAGAGAGGAGTCAGGGAAGCCTGTAGGTATAGAAAATCTGAGGGAGTTAGGCACAATATGTCTCCCATTTATCATGTTGCACTTTCATCAATGCCCAGACAAATCAAAACCACTTCACACATCCACCAGGCAGGACACTGCTAATGACCCCATACTTAACTGGTGTTGGGAAGGGTTGCATAGGTAGGCCATTGTCCACCCAAAGAGCCTCTTCAGACCATGGCGGGGGGGAAACCAAGGTAACTATAAATTGGAAGCCTCCCACCAACTTTCCTCAGACTCAAGAAGCTCCTTGGATGAGTTATGAAATGTTTTGATCCCACAATAAAAGAAATCCAGTTGCCATGACTCAACTCCCAGATAATTTCACTTGGACAACTGAGAATCACCACATACATATTTAATGTGTGGCATCCTTTTTCCTGCTGGCAATATGGGCATGATATTTTGAAGCAGCATTGGGCTATTTCTTTGCTTTTTGAATATAGCAGCACAATATATCTTATTCATAAACCTGAAGTTTCTTGAACAACTGTCATGTTGGGAGAGTACAAACCAATGAGGGCAATACATTTAATCAATGTTCTTCATCTCCCTACTTAGAGTACAGCCAACTTCTTTTCTGACAGTGTACTAAAGGGGATCACTGATGGGGGGAACTGTCCATCAATTGTCCATTGACATAGAAATCCCTAAGAGATCATCAGTAGAGATGGGCACGACTTGAAAAAATTTTTTTTCGAGTTGTCGTTAGTCGGGCCAGTCCCATTTTGGGTCGTTTCCGGTTTTCGCGAAAATTCGCAAAAATTAGTCGGTTCGTTTTTTTCGTTTTTTTTTGTTGTCGTTAGTACTGGTTTTTTTGGGGGGGGGAGCGGGCTCCTGGAGGCACCTCTGTGGGGTGGGTGCCTCCTCTGGCCCGCTATAAAGGGAAAGTGGGCTCCTGGAGGCACCCGTGGGTGCCTCCTGCCACTAGGAAGGGGAAGCAGGCTCCAAGAGAGACCCCTCTACATGGGGGTCTCCCTTCCTCACCTGCTGCTGCTGCAAAATGCTATGCAATAGCCATATGGATATTGCATAACATAATGTGCAGACGTGAGACCAGTGTGAGAGTGATAGGGTCATACCCGCCCTTCACAAGGCTCTGGCACCACCATGTCTCACACAGAAGGGAATTGTACTTGCTGCGTGTAGTGCAATGCAAGCAAGTAGATCTGGCTTTAAGGTGGCTTAGTGCAAGAGCTAGGGTTAGGCTAGTGACGGGTAAGGTTACGGTGGGCTAGTGGGTTGCACCTCTGGGTGCCTCTCTGACCCACTAAGAAGACAGTCTGTGATGTATGGGTACGGAGTCAAGGGTTAGGGTTAGGGCTAGGGCAGGTTTTAGGGGGCTTTTTGGCACATCCCAGAAGTCTCCATGGCCAAGTGGCCATGCGACTGGTGGGATGGCTCCAAAAATTTGCATGGTTGTCCACTCCCACATGGCTGGCCACTTGGCCAGCCCATCATTGCGCACTGCGCAGGTGTAAATAAAATAAAATAAAATAAAATCAATGGAGGACAGAGGAGGAGAGGAGAGACATTTTGTTGCAAGAAAAAACCCACTGCTACTGTGAAAAATCTGGCAGTTTATAAATTTTCGCGTGTTTCTGTTGTGCTTGTGTGTTTTTGGACCACGATTTCAAAAACAATATTGCGTTCGCCGCCCCATTTTGGATCCCCCGCCCGCACCGCATGGCATGGCGATGGCGACTCGCGAGTCCGGCTGCCCAGGACGGGGGGGAGGCGGGACCCCCCCTCCAGAAACCACCCCTCCAGTAGGTGCCCTGCGCCCTTAGTCAAGCAGGCATTTTTCCGCCTGCTTTTTTGGCCCGGGAATGGGTGGGGGGAGAGTTTAAAAGTTTTTTCCTGTGCCGTCCGTGCCGCTTGCTTGCGCTTTAATTGCGGCGGCCGGTGGCGAGACTGGGCTTTTTGCTGGCTGCGAGCCTGCGGCGAGTCCCACCAGAGCAGCCGAGGACGGGGGATGAGGGGGGAGGCCGGGGACCTCCAGAAACAACCCCTCTGGTAGGTGCCCTGAGGCACGGCAGGCATTTTCCCGCCTGCTTTTTGGCCGGGAACCGGGTTTTTTTAACTTTTAAAAACTTTTTTTCTGTGCCGCGTGTGGCATCGCGCGATCTCGCGATGCAAGTAACGAGCACGACAAATCAGACCAAAATTGTTCGTTCGTCGGTTCGAGCTCGAAGTCTGGGGGGAGTAATTCCCGTTACCGTTTCCGTAGAGTAACGGAACCGAGTAACGGAAACGGAAACGGGAATACCGCTAAGTCGTGCCCATCTCTAATCATCAGAGTTCAAGGACTTTCAGAAGAGAGTTTTTAAAATACTGGTATATTAAATGAGAATGTCATTGCCATGGAAAGTATTTACCATGCAATAATTAGCATGTAATGGTGTTTGTTTTTTAATTTTTCAAGCATTTGTTAAATAGTATGCAGTCGTCATTCATGTTTGATAACTGAGTGTCAGCCGTTCATCTTTGTTACATTTCTGAGATTTCACAGGCTTCTGAAATGTCACATTCAAAACTGTTGAAATGAAACTAAATAGGGATCCCAGTAACTCTACAACACTGCACATCTTAAATTTGGGTGTGTATGTCACACCCCCAGTGACATTTGTACTTTATGCTGTTTCTTGCTTACACATTTGGAGAGCAAAATTGGGGATAGGGTGGAGGGCTCATTTCAGGAGCTGGATATGTTTATCTGTATTCTGGGATGTCATATCCCTCCTATTCTTCTTTGTTCTGCTCCAGTCAGCTCTTTTCCTTCTCTCTTTGTGCCATCAAAAGTAAGGGCTGGGAGAGGATAATAATTTTCTTTCTTTCTTTCTTTCTTTCTTTCTTTCTTTCTTTCTTTCTTTCTTTCTTTCTTTCTTTCTTTCTTTCTTTTTCTTTCTTTCTTTCTTTTTCTTTCTTGTGTAACTTCTAGATATGCTATGAGCAAGTTCTGGGATGTCAGAAATGGCCTCCTGAGACTTTCTGTAGAACAACCCTTCCAATTCTGGGACTCTCAAGTCATATTTAATTATAGCAGCCATCATTCCATGACAACATAACCATGGCGGGGATGAAGAGATTTCCAGTCTAGTGCACCTCGGGGGAAACCAGGTTGTGGAGAGGTGCTTGAGAGAAACCCTTCTTCAACAGAGGGAGAGGGGGACAGTTTCTCTGAACCTGCTCTTCTAAACTTCTCCCAGGTTCAGTTTGTACAGTGAACACGAGGGAATCTGGGAAGGCTGTTACGATGTCATTGACCTTCAGCTCTCCTGTATTCCCTTCTCCCAGAGCAATAGTGATGCTGAGTCAGTGCCTTTTATTATACAACTAGGGATTCACTTGGCAGCTCTCATAGTTCACGGTGCTATTTCTACAAGCATCTACCCCTCTCTTCCCTGCACGCATAACCCCAAAATGTCAAAAGCAGCCATGTGCACAGGTTGATAAATATGATCCAAATGTCATTGAATGTTGATGTGAATTTTGAGGATCTCATTTTGCTCTGATGTTAGTGCAAAGGGGAAAGCAGGACCTGGAGCCAGTGACATTTTTCTTGGAACAATATAGAGTATTTGAACTTATTTTACTGATTTCATATTGGAACACAAACAGGAGAGACAATCTGGCCAGGATCTCTTGCCCTACTACATACTGCCGTTTTGCCTCATCTGCCTTACAAATTTTATATAATGCTGAGATAAAAATACCTAGATCCTTGAATAATGCATTATTCTTGCTTTTGTTACAGGTGGTCTTGGGTCAGAGCAGAATGATGACTTGTCTTGAAACAAGCAGGGTAGCACAATCTTGTTTATCCAACCAGAAGCCCTCTGGTGCATTGCTGCTACAGAGAGAGAGAGAGAGAGAGAGAGAGAGAGAGAGAGAGAGAGAGAGAGAGAGAGAGAGAGAGAATTTTGCATCAAAATGGCCAATCTATGCCAAACCTGTACACAGGATATTTTAGATTTTCAGATTTATTTTTCAATGATTTGGGCATCTGTGGAACATTATCCGTACTTCAGTTTTTAATGTATGACAACAAGCCATTACAGAAAGTGGTAATTTCTAAGAAAGCCATGACATTACATTAGCAATTTTTTGTGAGTGAAAGAGCATCCTATTTTGCTTTCACAGTACATATTGGTAGATAATTAGCTGATCTAGATGTGTAGTACATCTATCATCAAAATTAATCTTTATTCCCAGTAAGACTTCTCTGGACAACAACAACATATATGGGAGGGACCATACCAATTTGTTGCCCAAGTAAACTGTATTCCAAAGAGATACATCATCAAAATTTTCTTGGCAGGTGCAAAAATACCAGAAAACACAGATATGTTATTCATGACTGCAGCTCAGACAACCTGGAAAAACCAAGACTACTATCTTTCCAGAATGGGTATAGATATTTCCAGATGAATATATATACTGTGTAGATCATGTGGAGAAAATCACATCACAATTGCATCTAGAACAGGCATGCTGAAAGTCAGGCCCGGGGGCCAAATGTGGCCTGTTTTCAAATTTTGAGTGGCCCGCGGCCTCTTCTCCACACCAGCTCAGCCTATAATGCATCTCTGCCAACTGGTCCCTCCACATACTGGATGGAGACGTCAGCTTGCAGTTTTACGGTCTGCCTGCCCTCCCTGCCTCTTTCTGTCCCCCCAACTACCTGCCCACCCGACCCACCCCCGGCTCTGTTGCTGCAAGTTCCTCCCCACCTCCTTGCATGTTATAAAGACTTGTCCAAAGTCCGGCCCGGGGGCCAAATGTGGCTGAATGGTCCCCCCCCCACATTTTCACCTCACCCAATCTGGCCCTCCTTGCAAAAAGTTTGGACACCCCTGATCTAGAATTATGTGCCCTCATATACCTCTAGCATGAAAACTTGAGACAATAGATAGGAAACAATATAAGGCACCACCTTCATTATTCATACACATATAGCTTAATCTGCTAAAAGCCAAACTCCCTAACCTCAGTGAGGTACACAATGAGGTCTAGAATGTGCTCATCCAGGACTATCACCTTGTCTCCTTGACTCCAGTTTGCTTTTTAACCCACACACCCCTGGTGGTATGCTGAGGAAGCCATATAAGTAAGTGGGTAGGATGTCTTGCACAAAAAAAGCCTCCCCAGATAGTTCTGAGGTCCTCCCAGAGAGGCACGGTGACACCTACCTTGATTGTCCTTGAAGCAATGTGGAGTGTATCAAGGAACAAGGGCTCCAGCCTATTTAGCATCACAAAAGGGTTGTCCAAGTACACAAGCTGTAGCAATTTAATAGACAAGGCAGCAATATGCAAGGTATTATATAGGGGAGGAGTCTTTTTTCTTTTTAAAAAATAAGAGAGAATATACACATGATTATTCCTCAAAAGAACTGAGCTCTCAAATAGCTTATTTATAGAGAGGTTATGTGAAATCTTGATTTTTATTTACAAGGAGGCTGACAAGGCTCCATTAATTATGGTCTACATTTCTTCTCATGGGAGATAACTGTGTAATAAGATGATTATGGATTTCTAGCACATTACAAGATAGTTGGGAATTCATTTCGTATTTTGAGTCCATAAAGAATTTGCATATGTTTCAAGTATCCATTTTCTTTCATGCTAGAAACAAAGAGATCTCTGGAGGCAGAAATCTCACAGATGTTTAATGAATACATGAAGGGTCAGTGTGCATACTAATACAGACTTATCACTGCTTGTCATGGGAAAAGACAATGGTTTAAGCTAACCAATTTGGGTGCTGTTTTAAGGATGGCTGGGGGGGAGAAAAAAACACAAAGAGCCTTAGAAAGAACTCATAGCAAGCTTTGCCTCCTCTAAATTCCTTAACATATGCTAATTATACAATAGGGAATGAGTGTAGATTTCAACTGTCTGAAAAAAGTGTGTCTAATTGTACAAGAATCCCATATTAATCTTGCTGGTAGGGTTGCCAGGTTTCTGAGTTGATGTAATAGGGCATTGCTATGCTTCCCTGATTCTCCAGGTAGAGAGAATAAATCTTGAGGTGAGACATTGGGGAGGGAGAACTTTGGTTCTCCAAAGCCTGGACAACCTTCTCCACCCAGTCTAAGCTGCCATCAATGTATTGCAGCTCCGTATGATTGACTTCATGTGTTATGCCTGTGCCGTATCAACATGCCAAAAAGTGAAAGAAACCCTGAATGCTCCTGCCACATGGAGTAAGACTATGGAGCACCTGCACAGCAACTCCTGAAACCTTAATATCCATGCATCCACAGCAGTAGTGCAGAATCTGTGGCGGCAAATTGCCATGCCAGTGTATTTTTTCTCCTGCCAGAAGGTTGAACTATAGACATAGTATCGATATGCTTCTTATATGTCATGAATGAATGCTAAAGGTGTGACATGCAACCTAGTAGTTTTCCCCCTTCTCTCTTGCTCCAGGTTACAGTCACACACACCCCATTTCACAGTTCAGGTACTGCGGTCCCACTACATCGCGGGATCGCAGTACCTGCACCTCGGAGTCACGCGGGCAGCGGGGGGCGATTGGATTGCTCCCCGCCGCCCCCGCGCTCCTCCGAGAAGCCTCAGAGCCGTGTAGGGGGGGCGGCGATTGGGTCGCTCTGCACTGCCTCCGCGCTCCTCCGAGAAGCCTTGGAGCTGCGTGGGGGGGCAGTGGGGGCAATCAGGTCACTCAGCGCCTCCGCATTCCTCTGAGTAGCCTCGGACAGGTGCATGATTGCCCCCCACCCCCACCCCACCTGCTTCCCCTTATCACGGATTTTCATGCATTGCGGGTGGGGTGGGTCCCTAACCCCCGCGATCGGTGGGGGTGACTGTACTTCATTGACCGAGTTGTCCACAGATTCTGGGCTTATTTAGCCAGATTCTTCCAATGCCCACTTTTGCAATCAGCTGGCTAAGAAGCAGTTCTGGACCCCCCCCCCAAAAAAAACCCATGCCTATCTGGCCTCTATGATGTCACAGTCCCTTCCCATTTGAGGTGTTGGCCCTGAATCTCAGGGAATGAAAGGGAACCATTAGTTGCCTTTCCCTCCCACCCCATCTTACAAAAAAGTATAATTATGTTGCTATGCCACTGATCATCTCTATATATGTGTTTGCGCAGATCTAAATGCATATGCAATCACTGATGAGCTAATGCAGCTCCACACCAAAACTTTCTTGCATCTATTTATGTGTGGCTCAGAAAGGGGAAGTATTCTTTCTAGATGAGTGGAAAAGTTCATTTTTAGTAACTGGTTGAAGGAGCTATGGAAATATGCCCATGTGAAGCAAATTCTGATATAAAAGGCTCACAGACTTTGCATGTCTCTCTTCAATTTTCTAAATGGGCAGGCTGGCATGTCTTAGAAAGCACCAGCTGTGAGAGTATTATGGAAAACCTGAGATAGACTGGAGTAGATACCCACCCGGGGAGGATACATAGGCTTTATAAAATAGACATTGACTTATTTTAATACAAACGTTTTTAAATTAATTCAAGAATCACAAGTTTTCTGACAGATTACCTTTGTTTTTTCTTTCACGTCAGCCCCTCCACTGCTCCCCCTTTGCCTTACCATTGCAGTGTATAGTCTCAATCTCTACAGTTTGTCCCTAAGCGAGCAAATGAATGTTGTTGTCCAGCTCTTGTTTTTGAGACCAGAGACAGGCATGAGCCTCCAAACTGGTAGTTTGTGCCAGTTCATGCTTTATTTGAATAGGTGTTTGTTGCTTCCCAGCCCGGCCTTTTCTGGGAGAGGAAGTACCCAGAGGAGGCATGGATGAAAGCCAAGGAAGTGCCTGTAAATGGGTGCCCTTCAGAGGAGTCAGGGCTGCGAAGAACCACACACTTGTTCAGATGTAGTATGAACCAGCACAAACCACTAGTTCAACAGTTTGTGTTCATCTCTAGTTCCTAGCCTTGGGTCCCCAGGTGTTCTTCAACTAAAACTTCAAGAAGCCTTCACCACAATGAGTACTGGCTGGGAGCTGTAATTGGGAACCACTGGTTTAGACCTTGGTTGAAGTATGCCTCATTGCACCAATGGCAATGAAAGATAAAAGTGCTCATATCACAGTAATGAATAGGGAATTTCATGTTTCAGACATCTTCATCTCCTTCTGCCTCTGCTGGTTCTCACCACTTCTACAACTATGTCAAGAAACAGACATTAAAAATAAATTATGTCTAGAAGAGGTACATTCCTCACTAAACAGAGTGCATCACTGTCACTTCATGAGCTTCTCTCATTTCTGGGATCATGCAAAGTAGCTTGCTTTGCTTGGAGATTTGTCTTCAGGATTTAAACACAGGACATCTTTGAAGTCCAATTGCACGTACCCAGAAAAAACAACCACAGGCTGTTTAGCAAAATTAAGGTAATAGCAAAATTAATGTGTCTACCATCTCTACTTAATAGCAATTTGTAACACCTCTTTCTGGCAGATTAGCTTCATTCATTTATTCGTTTTATTTTTATACAGTGGTACCTTGTATAAAGGAATTAATTTGTTCCAAATGAAATTATGTTAAACAAATTTTCCTTTATACAAATTGCAATTTCCCATAGAAATGCATTGAAAATGGAGTAATCCATTCCAATGCAGAGAAAAATGACACAAGCTACTGTACATGTATAATTTTGGGGAACCGAAATGCAAAAATGCTAACAGGCACCCACACACACTCACTGATTTCGGGCAGAGTGGAGCAGCACAAGGGTTAATTCCTTAGGTCTCAAGAGCAGAGGAGGAGGAGGAGGATGTAAGAAAGGCATCCAAATGTTCTGGCTCATACCACTGCACAAGCAACACAGGGGGGTGTTGCACAGCAGCCAGGGAGCAGGTCAAGCCTAGGAACCATCCTCTAGCGTCTCCTCCTTCCCTACACACACACACACACACACACACACACACACACACACACACACACACACACACACACACACACACACACACACAGAGAGAGAGAGAGAGAGAGAGAGAGAGAGAGAGAGAGAGAGAGAGAGAGAGAGAGAGAGAGAGAGAGACAGAGAGACAGAGAGAGAGAGACTGGCCTGAGCGTGGCGCCGGGGCTCAAGAGGCCAGCAAGGGAGAGGAACACACGAGTTGAATCCTGCGGAGCAGAGGCTCCAACTCATGAATGAGGGGCTGGGAGAGAGACAACGGAGGAAGGGACGGCAGAGGCGCTTCTGCTGCTGCTGCTCAGGGGGAAAGCGAACCCGCCTGCAGGACTGAGCAACAGCAGCAGCAGCCAGAGAGAGGCACGGGCTCTGCGAATGGGCTAACTGCACTGCCCACCTGGGGCGCATTCCACCACCTCCTCTGCTGGCGCCAGCTCCGGCAGCGCTGATCCACAGCACCATCGGGTGGCCTCGGCTGTCTTGCACTGCTCAGCTCAGGCTCACCGGGCGCAGCCGCCGCCGAGCACATGGGTGGTGTGGGAGGGGATGACATGCAGTTGTGGGGAGGGGGAAGAGAAAGAGAGATGGAAAGGGGGAAGGAAAAGAGATGAGCAGGCATTGCTGAGGAAGCTTTGCTATGGGTTCCCAGCCAAGCCGAGCGGGCTTACCTAGCCCTCCTCCTCCTCCCCCGCCAAAGCCACCGCTGCCGCGGGCTGGCCTGGGACTCCTTCTCCTCCTCCATTGCCAGCTTGCATCTTCGGTAAAGAGCCCCAGAGACTGCATGCACCCATGTTGGAGAGGGAGGGGGGGGAGGAGGAGTGGTGATGGAAATTTTTTCCATTGTACAGATTTTCCGTTATGCGAGCTGTACGTTATACAAGGGTCCACTGTACTGCTCTTCTGATCAAAGCTGCTCTGTGTGATTTACAACATTGAATATAATAATAACAGTAATAACACAACATAACAAAAAGTTCAAAATGAAAACAAAATTAACAATACACATTAAAATACTATACCTCGAGTTACAATATTCCTGAGTTATGAAAAAATAAGTTATGAATAGATATCCACAGGTATAGGGGAAAAATGAGTTATGGGAGGGAAAGCCTTTTTTGAGTTAAGAAAGGGAAAAGGAAAGGAAAGATTCCTTTTCAAAATGGCTCCTGCTTGTTTACAACAGCAATAGTGCCATTTTGTGGCCTCCTGATTCCAGTGCTGCAATTAGGAAGAAGAAGGAACCATTTTGAAAAGGAAAGCTGAGAACCAGGGCTTCTGTTTTCTTCAAAGATCTTTTCAAACTGCCCGTTTTGGAAATATTTGGCACCATTTGGGGACTTTTTGGGACCTTTGGTGGATTTCTAAAATTTTTATAAGGTATGTTGCTCATCTAATGGTGTTTGCTTTCTTGTTACTGTGCTTTTTGCTTTCTTGCAGTGTGGGGGGTGATTCCCCACATGGAACAAATTAAACTGTTTTGAATGCATTTCTATGGGATACTCTGTTTTGAGTTACAAAAATTTCAAGTAACAAAAATGCATTTGGAACAGATCAATTTCATAATTAAAGATATCGTTGTACATGACTTTTAAATAGAAGGTGGTAATTAATGCAAGCTTGTTGCAAACAGATTCAGACGTCTCTTCAGATAAAATTTCAGAGAGCCTGCCAAAATAACAATTTTGCTGGATTCCAAGAAACCATGCATGGGATACCAGCTGATATAGCTGGCTGTCTTGTTGATGCCCTGACAGATAGTTGGTTTGCTGCCACTGCTAGGGGGGCTGACATAACTATGCCTGTCCAGCTTCTTGCTTCAATCAACAACGTCCGGTGATAAAAGGGAAGAGGAGGTTGGAGAGCAATTGGAGGTGGGCCACAACAGAAATTCATTTTAATGCTACAAAGATCATCTTGAAGAGATATTAGCTGATATCAAGGTGACTAGAAGAATGTACTTCACTGTCTAGATCAGCAAAGCTAATATCTATCAAGCTGAGCTTTTTCGTATTGTGAACAATCTATCTGGTGCTAGTCGCAGAGATAGGTCTCCAAGTAGTATTTCCTGTGACCAGTTTGCAACCTTTTAAAAATTAAAGGTGGAGACCATCCGCCAGGACCTTTATCATCATTTTCCAGCAGTGGTCCCAACCGAGATGTCCTCCACACTGTCTTGACCAATATGGTTAAATTGCTTTCAACCTGTGATGTCTTCTGTGGTGAACAAAATGCTTGATCACTGTAGGGCCACCACCTCTTCCTTAGACCCTTGCTGGACTGGCTTATTAAAGCTTTCAGGCCGGTGACTATGGAATGGGCTACAGCAGTAATAAATGTGTCTCTCCTTGAGGACAGGGTTCCTACTGCCATCAAGTGGCCTCACTGCCAGATGGGCAGTAGAAATAAATAAATAAATAAATAATAAATAAATAAATAAATAAATAAATAAATAAAAGGGACACCCATTAGGCCAATCTACAAGAAACCAAATTTGGTGGCAGAGGATATTAACTGTAGGCCCATTTCCAATGTTCCTATTATGAGCAAGGTATTAGAGAGGGTGATAGTGGACCAGCTTCAGGCTCTTCTGGATAAAATGGATGTCTTTCAGATAGCATTGGTTGCCCTGCAAGCTGACCTTCTCAGAGAGGCCAATTGGGGGGGGGGGAATCTCCATGTTGGTCCTCCTCAATCTCTCAGCAGATTTTAATACCATGGTATTCTTCTGGGCAGATTTTCTGAATTAGGCATTGGTGGCCACTCCTTGGCATGGCTCCAAGCCTTCTTGGAAGACTGACCCCAAAGAGTAGAAATGTGTGAGATGCAATCCACCCCTTGGATCCCTAGCTGTGGAGGTCCACAGGAGTCAATCATCTCACCAGTGTTATTTAACACCTATATGAGGCTGTTGGGAGGGGTCATCAGGAGTTTTAGAGTTTCATGTCATCACTATGCTGATGACACACAGCTCTATCTCTCCTTCTCACCATCTGCAGTGGATGTTGTTCCATCCCTTGACTGCTTCCTGGATGCTGTACTGAGATGGATGACAATGAAGAGACTGAGGCTAAGCCCATTAAGACTGAAATGCCTGCAGATGGGGATTCCAGATATCTGTGGGTTAGGAAGGTCCTTCATTTTAGGGGGAGTAATTCTTCCTATGCAGAGTAAGCTTTGCAGCTTGGATGTTCTGTTGGACCCAACGCTATCCATCGAATCTTAGGTGGCATCAGTGGTCTGCTCTGCTCACTTCCATCTGCAATGGTTCACCCAACTGCATCCCTGTCTAATAGCAGGGCCCTCACCATGCTAGGCCATGCATTGGTAGTCCTGTGACTGGACTACTGCAGTGTTTTATATGTGGAGATGCCCTTGAGACTGATGCAGAGACTTCAGCTGGTCCAGAACTCAGCAGCTAGACTACTGACGGATTAGAAAACAATATATATCCCTCACTCTGGCATCTTGGCATTGGTTACCAGTAGAGATGGGCACAAAATGATTTTTTTTCCATTTTGTGTTTTTGTTTATCATTTCAAAAATGAAATGATTTTTAAAGAAAAATGAAATGAAGCAAACTTGAAATTTTCCATTCATTCCATTTCATTTTTTGTTAGGTTTTCCATAGGAATGTATTGAGGAATGCATTCCTATGGAAAACCGCTTGAAACAACCCGTGCCATTCCCCCCGATTGGGCACATGGGGAGGAGTCATGGGTCATTTAAAATGTCTTGGAGCCACTGAGGCTGCAAGCTCTTTTTTTAAAATAAAAAATCCCACTGAAGCCCCATGCTAAAGCTGATCGGAGGTGGCTTGGGTGGGGGGGAAAAAAACCTGAGGTTTCCCCCGCGTTGGGAGGGGGGTCTTTTCCCCAAAGGAATGCATTGCTTCAATGGGAAAAAGAAAAACAAGGTGAATGAAATGGACATTTCCGTTTCATTTTGTTTCGTTTTTCTTTGATGGGTCTGTTCATTATTCGTTTCATTCTATAACGAAACAAATAACAAATAATGAAACAAATTAAAAATTTGTTTCGTGCCCATCTCTAGTCGGGACCTTGTTACTTGAGAGAACATCTTCATCCAATGAGAACTACCCATGACACCTATTCTTCCCAGGCTAGGCATTTAAGAGCAATAATACCACAAGAGACCCAGAAATAAAAGAGTCGAAAATGGGCCTTCTCTGTAGTAGCTTCATGCCTATGGAATAATCTTTGAGCTGAGATCTGCCTGGCATCTTCTCTGGGATCTTTTAAAAAAAATCATTGAAAACATAACCCATTACTAATATTCCAACCAAATTAAGATGGCCTAATGTATTTAATGTATTTTATTATGTCTTTTGCTTAATTATCACATGTTATAATGCCTAGCTGCTTGTTTAATTTGTTTTGACTTTATTATTTTGTTATATATAATTGTGTAATTATTGTATTGTGATATACGTATTATTATTGTAAACTGCCCAGAGGGGCCTTGTTGCCAGATGGAGAGTCTAAAAATCTAAAACAAATCAATCAATCAATCAATCAGTGAATCAATAAATGTTTAGTGATTCCTTGAAAATAACCCGGGAAAGGGCCAAGTGGATTTCCAATGGTAATTAGTAATTTTTTTAGCCATATTCAAGTTTGAATGAAATGCTTAACCAATGGATAAAAGGTGCAGGCTAGCCCAGTCCCTGCTTCCTAGCTATTATGGAAGAAAAAACTGTATCTGGAGAGGGTTATTTACCTGTGTGGGCTTTCCACACGGTTAGAACACAAGGGGAAAAGAAATCAGCTATCCCAATTACTTTGAGATATTTCACATGAAGAGAATTCGATGCAGTTCTCCACAGATGAGAACTATTAAAGAAGGGAAGAGGGCCAGCAAGCCCCATCTCCTCATGGGTCAAGATTCAGGCTTTTATTAAAAGCACGCATCTGCACTTTGCAGATAGGTGGCTGGGAATGACAAGTAGGAACTCATTGAAAGCTGTTTACCAAGTTCAAGTGTGTGGGGGGTGGCGGAGATCTGAAGTAGAGCTTCTTTGGCTACATTTCATGAAGGGTTTGCAGACAGAAAGCTGCTAGCACTGCCAATTAAAACCACACTGTGCTTCTCTTCACTCCTTACTTAAGGGTTTCTGAGTGGTAAAGAAAAGGAAGAAAAAAAGACAGCTGGGAAAACACCAAGGGCTATAAATGGAAAATGACAGTGTCTGGATGAATCATGCAACAAAATTCTGTGAGGCCATATAAAAGCCCAGTATGGGAGTATCATAATTCCTATAGGACAGTAGCTCTGAGACATAATTATCGGCATTAAGATATCCATCCACTGAGAAAGTACATAAGGAGGGTTGCCCTAGGGATGTACATTTCTATTTGTCCAGTTCTTGTGCGAAAATGAGCAATAGCCGACATTTTCTTCTTCAATGTCAGCTGGTGAGGTTTTCCCTGTTGCCTTCAGCCGGAATTTTGGCACAAAGGGAGAAGATGAGTGTCGTGGAAACTGGACAATTCAACAATTGTGCAAAGCCACAATAGCTGCCACCTTGCTGTATGGACATTTCAAAAACAGAAGTGCTGTATGAATTGATTGTGCCATTTTGATCCATTTACCAGCCTTTTGTGCCTGTGCCTAACTTTACAAAAGCAATAGACAAAGGTTTTGTGTAGAGGAAGTGGGAAACTCTGTTTTGAAGAAGCTCTTGCTGCCTCACTTTCAAAGTGGGGTAATGGAATTCACACAGGCCAATCCCTTGACAAACCTATTGTGACTACTTGTTTCATCTAAGGGCCAAATAATCAATGAGTTTCACTGGAATATGGTCAGCACACTTTTGATACTATCTACCTTGCAATATCCATTGGTTCAGATAGGACTTTGGTGGTGGACACACATTTAGGGATTCCCCATAGGGAACATGAAGCTTGACTGGGTCAAAATCATTAACCAACTCATCCTGAGATTGTATGTATGTGACTAAGACGGTTACTTCATGTCCACTCTCGTCCCGGGAGGAAGTTTGTTGCGTGATGATGTCAGTTGCAGTCACGTGGTCTTCTTGCAGTTCTGTCCCTGTTCCCATGTACGCACAGACGTGATGGATGATACCGGCATGACTGTTTCCGCACGTCCTCATTCCGTGATGAGATGTGAAATTCCATGCCTTTGTTCTAATTTTTTTTTTGGCCCGACCTTCCATTTTCGATGTTTTGATTCTCCGAACCCTTGCCTTCAATGCGTTACGGAGCTAAGTTTGAGGCATTTGTCTTTTAATCTCTCTGTGCTGCATTGCTGACTCCATAGGGAATGTACTGGCGAATGGCACTTCGCACTCCTGCAACTAGATGGAGAATTGCATGTTACGTGACTCATATCAGAACGAGAAGCGAGATGAGGCGATTCCTGAGGCCAGGGAGGGGAATCTCTCATTCCGCTTAAATCGCAGTTCAGGGGGCATGGTAGGGACGAACTCCCCTCGTCCCACAATGGACGTGCAGTTAGATTTCTTTGTACCGGTCCCCAGCGGGACCGCAAACAGTGATGAGATGGATGTGAAGTATCAACCTAAGACTAATGTTACCATTCTGTAAGATCAAGGCTGTAAACATATATAGACCTACTTGCTTGATTCAATTCAGTGGTGTTTCCTGCAGACAGGATTGTTATAATTCTTGCACAGGTCATGCTTGCAGGTTGGGTGGTCTGCACTTTGCTCTTTCACTGATGCTTCTGTCAGGTGTTCAATTTATGAGAGTGTACTTTGAATGATTCATTGCAAGCACACCTTGCTTCCAATAAAGACTTAAGCTGAAATTCTTAGATGACCTTGTGCTCTGAAGGCATGTGAACCTACTATGTGACACAATTAAATGATTGTGTGAATTGTCACCTAGTTCTCTAACTAAATGCTAATTTCAGTGTGGATTGAAGTTCCAGAGTGGCCTAAACTCAAGGGAGATAAGAGAAATGGGATTAAATGCCACTTAGGAAAATAGTGACAGCTGCCTCACAGTTGAGGTCAAAAGTAAAAGGCACTCTCCTTCATGAGTGCTTGCACATTCAGATTCAGAGAGATTAGATCTTAATCCCCATGCTTGCACTTAGCCTTATGCACTGTGAATGGGCCCTGTGAAAAATTAATGGAACTATGGATGTGTCACAAGTAAAGAGCAAAGCTTATAGTTTGAGGGACGTACTTTGAAAAGAACAAGGCTGTGGTTAGCCTGTCTGTTCTCTTTTACACTGCATTCCTTATATCAAAATAAAATTTGAGATGTAAAGTAATCTTGTCAAGTTTCTTCTTCTTCTTCTTCTTCTTCTTCTTCTTCTTCTTCTTCTTCTTCTTCTTCTTCTTCTTCTTCTTCTTCTTCTTCTTCTTCTTCTTCTTCTTCTTCTTGAGACAGCCTGTGAACTATTTGCTAACTTACTGAGATTTCCTACCTCCAGTGAAATAATGAGACAATGAGCCCAGTTTTGTTGACTTTTGACTTTTGTTTGCAATTGGTACAAAATATTTCTACTTAAAAGAAGTGTGTTCTCTCTCTGTGAAGCTAGGCAGTCATATACAGAACAAGCAGCACTGGACTGGATGATTGATCAAGAGGACATATTTTTGGAAAACCTTTAAACGTGCATAAAGAAAGACAGGAGCTACTGCACTTTTGTAGAAACTCCATCAAAATTTGTTCTCATAACTGTTCAAATGCTTAACAGGACTGACCATTAAAAGTAACTGCCCTATATCAATGGAGGAAATCTTGTCATATTTTTTCATTCTAGTGTGGAACAATAAGACAAACACTGATGCATGTCCACCATTTAAAATAAATTGTAGTTTCCAGATACAATCAATGCATTGATTTCATTAACTGGCTAGAAAACTATAAGACTGGACTAAATGTGCTTTGCCTTGCAAAAAGCCCTGGGTTCAATCTCTACCAGTTGACCTGCTGACCTCAACTTGTTCCCTCCCGTAAGTCATCAAATCTCCCAAAACGTCCTTCTTTTCATGGAGCTTAAATGTTACAAAGAGGAGTGTAGTAGAGTTTCAGTACAGCACTGTTACTGAAGAATTTAACAAGGGCATCTGTTTGAGTTTTCCCATCTCCCTGCTTGGCCTAATGACCTTGTGATTTATATAACTGAGAGTTCCATTTAAAGTGGAAGGGTAACAATGGTCAACCTGAAAGGATATTGCCAAGTCCAAAGCCTGGCTAATTTAATTATATATAAATATACGGTGGCAGCTTTGTTCATATTTATAGCCAAGTCTCTCATGTATAGTAGACCTCCACAGACATGGATGTAATTAATGCCATTGTGATCAATAGATATACAGCCAAGAAGCGTTTATCTCTCTATATATAATGCCAGTGAAAGCATTTGGATTACAGTCTAGGTTTCCAAAAGCTTTGCAATAACAATATATCTACCTCTGAGAAGCAGATACCTTTGCTACCTCAAACACGATGTACAAGATTTCTAGATGTTCTCGTGTGCAACAGAAGCTGTGGGTTCAAGACTCTGTAGGTGTGGAATTATGAACCTCTTAAGGGACTGAACTGTTCCACTCTGTAAACTCACTGTTTCTTACCATCTTGCTTTTTGTCTTGTTTTTTTAAAGAACTTGATTCCTATAGTAGTATATTTCCTTACACCAAACCAGTATATTCCCTTCTTTTCACTTGTATGTTTGCAATGCCTCCCACAATGTTCCACAAATATCTTTTCCCCTAAATATGCATGCTACTTGAATTTTCATCTATTTCATCATTGCTTTATATTTTATAATTCATTGATTTTCCTTTGATTTTATATTGTTCTTTTATTTCATGGATCTTGTTCCCTGTTTATGTGTTGTGATTTAATTAATTGCACCTATAAAGAGACCATCTCAGGTTCCACCTTTTGCCCACTGGGGCAAATAAAGAATTTCATTTCCATGAACAATGTTTCATTGGAGAGAAATGAGAATACTCCAATACACAGAAATCTCCAGGGGAAGCGAAAAGCAAACTCTTCTTGATTAATTGATTAGCAAGCATGTACAAGAGGCTCATCTACTTTCACAAGTTTCATCATGACTAACATGGGTACATATGAGTTGATGGCAATCCATCTGGGGACATTTTTATTTAACTCTAATTCAGTTTTGCCATGACAATTCAACCATACGATACTTGTTCAGAATAACTTTAATGTGTGGCGTTAGAAAACAACATCAAATGAATTGGTGTTCAATGAGTAATAGAACTGAGATGGTTGAAAAACAGCTCTGAAAATTGCTTTGTGCTTGGGTGGAAACTAGTGGTTAACTAGTGAGAAAAGGAGTCTGGTTCTGGGATTTTCCCATGCAGAAAACATCAACCCGAAGCAGGACCTTTTCTGCTATAGCATCCTAGCAGAGCAGCAGAGAGGAAGCAGGCTGTGAGAGGAGCACACAGCCAAAGGGCAGAGAGCTAACTTCCTGTTCTTGCAGGAGCAAGGGGCGGAGTTTTAGCTTTAAATACTTGCTCCCAGCAGCACGTGCCTGACGGCGCGTGCAAACTACAAAAAAAACCACACCCTTATAATTTCTTCTGGGTATAATTGAGTTCCTAAAGCCAAGCTACTCCTGAGGAAGTCCTACACACATTAGCAAGTTAGCACTGGAAACTTCCTGACGTGATTGCAGTTGGAGTAGAGGTGCTTTAGCAGCCCCTACACAGTTAGATTTTCAATAAACAACAAAAGAAGTAAAGAGTCTTACTAGATTAAAAAAAAATTAGTGCAAGTTTACATTTTTGAGACCTTCAATACATTTTATTGCACTCGTTAAAATGGAGTTGCAGGGAGCAGCTGTAGTTACCTGCAGTACTTGTGCCATGTTTGTTATCTTGACAGAGTGTGTGCAGAACTACATCTGCTGCAAGTGCAAGCTGGTGGCGCTATTGGAAGAGAAGGTCCAGCAGCTGGAGGCTCGCATATCCGACCAGCAACATATTAAGGAGCTTGAGCGGTTCCTGGACAGAGCGGAACAGACTACTCAGGTCCAAGAGGAGACAGGGCAAACTTCAGAGGAGGAAGTCACTCCCATAACTCAGGAGGTGGATGGGTGGAGGAATGTGACTCAAAGGAGTAGAAGGCCAAGGCATCGCTCAGAGAGTCTCATCTTGCACAATCAGTTTGAAGCTCTTTCCCTCAGCACACCTCATGAGGCACACATAGAGGAAGAATTGGTTCCACCGGAGGATCTGTCCCTCATCACTATTGATGAGATACAAGATCAGGTACATGTTGATGACCAGGCTGCAGGAGAGAAGCTCATTGTACTAGGGGATTTTATAATTAGAAATACAGAGGGATGGATTTGTGAGGAGCATGATAACCGTATGGTCACTTGCCTGCCGGGTGCAAAGGTTGCAGACATCACCAGAAATATAGATAGCTTGTTAGAGAGAACTGGGAAGGAGCCAGTGGTCATGGTACACGTTGGTACCAATGATGTCGGGAAGGCCAAGCAGTCAGTCTTGGAAGCCAAATTCAGGTTGCTAGGTAGAAGATTGAAGACCCGGGCTTCCAAGGTAGCATTTTCAGAAGTGCTACCTGTTCCTCGTGCAGGACCCGCCAGACAGGCAGAACTCAGAAGCCTCAATGCGTGGATGAGGCGATGGTGTCGAGAGGAGGGCTTTAGATTTGTCAGGAACTGGAGAACATTTTGGGACAAGCCAAACCTGTTCAGGAGGGATGGGTTGCACTTGAATCATGATGGGACCAGATTGCTGGCACTCAACCTCAAAAAGGCAGCAGAGCAGCTTTTAAACTGATAACTGGGGGAAAGCCGACAGGAGCTGAGTGGCATCCGGTTCGGAACACCTCATCCTCGGGGAATGAGGTTGGAGAGGGTAGAGAATCACATAGAGAAGACATAGCAGGTATAGGTATTAGCACCGGGAGAATAACGGAATGTGACAGTTCATCTACTGAAAATAAAAGCTGTGGGGCGAATAGAACAAGGCAGCAGCTGTTGTTGCGGGACCCACTGTACAGGTGCTTCTACGCCAATGCTCGAAGCCTCCGAGCAAAGATGGGAGAACTTGAACATTTGGCAGTTAGGGATAACATTGATATAATAGCCATAACAGAAACCTGGTGGAATGCGGAGAACCAGTGGGATACAGCAATCCCAGGCTATAAACTCTATAGAAGAGATAGAGGGGGGCGGGTTGGAGGAGGAGTGGCCATCTATGTCAAAGAAGGGGTAAAATCCAGCAGAATGGAGATTGACAGAGGGTCTGACTCCACCATAGAATCACTGTGGGTTAAACTACCAGGTCCAAGGAGTGATGTGATCGTTGGAGTATTCTATCGTCCACCAGATCAGAAACTTGAGGGGGACCTTGAAATGAGGAGAGAAATCATGGAAGTGGCTAAAAGGGATAGGATAGTAATCATGGAGGACTTCAATTATCCCCACATTGACTGGGCCAATGCGAGCTCCGGGCAAGAAAGAGAAACTGGGTTTCTCGACTTGCTGAATGACTGTGCCTTAGAGCAACTTGTCACGGAGCGCACCCGAGAACAGGCAACTCTGGATCTAATATTGTGTGATACTCAGGACCTGGTCAGAGGTGTGAATGTCACTGAGCCTCTGGGGACCAGTGACCATGCTGCTATTACCTTTGCCATGCATGTCGGAGGAAGAGTGTCAACCAAATCAGACATAAAAACCCTTGATTTTCGAAGGGCAAACTTCCCTCAGATGAGGAAACTAGTTAGAGAGAAACTGAAGGGGAAGGTTAGAAGAATCCAATCTCTTCAGAGTGCATGGAGCCTGTTTAAAACAACAATAATAGAGGCCCAGCACAAGTGCATACCACAAAGAAAGAAGAGCTCATTTAAGTCCAAGAGGACACCGGCATGGTTAACGAGTGGAGTTAGAGAGGCTCTAAAGCGCAAGGAGAGGTCCTTCTGTAAATGGAAATCCTCCCCAAATGAGGAAAATAAAAAGGATCACAAACTCTGGCAAAAGAAATATAAGAAGATGATAAGGGAGGCAAAGAAAGACTTTGAGGAACGAATGGCTAGCAATATAAAGGGTAATAATAAAAGCTTCTTTAAATATGTTAGAAGTAGAAAACCTGCCAGAGAACCAGTTGGCCCTCTGGATGGTGAGGGAGGAAAAGGGGAGGTTAAGGAAGACTTGGACATTGCAGAGAAATTGAATGAGTTCTTTGCGTCTGTCTTCACGACAGAGGACCTTGAGCGGATTCCGCTGCCTGAGCCGCCCCTCTTGACTAAAGAATTAAATCAAATACAGGTTAAAAGAGAGGAGGTTTTAGGACTAATTGATAAATTGAGGATTAACAAGTCACCTGGCCCAGATGGCATCCACCCAAGGGTTATTAGGGAACTGAGAAATGAAATTGCAGATCTCTTAACGGTTATATGCAACTTGTCTCTTAAAACGGCCACAGTGCCGGAGGACTGGAGGATAGCAGATGTCACACCAATTTTTAAAAAAGGAAGGAGGGGGGACCCAGGAAACTACAGGCCGGTTAGCCTTACATCTGTCCCAGGGAAGGTGGTGGAAAGCCTCATCCAAGAGAAAATCTTAAAAACACATAAAAGAACAAACCTTGCTGAGAGAAAATCAGCATGGCTTCTGTAAGGGTAAATCTTGTCTGACAAACCCCTTAGAATTTTTTGAAAAGGTCAACAGGCACGTGGATTTGGGTGAACCGGTTGATATAGTCTATCTGGATTTTCAAAAGGCTTTTGACACAGTCCCTCACCAAAGGCTGCTGAGAAAATTGCACAGTCAGGGGATAAGAGGGCAGGTCCTCTTATGGATTGAGAACTGGTTGAGATCCAGGAAACAAAGAGTAGGTGTCAATGGGAAATTTTCACAATGGAGAGAAGTGAAAAGTGGTGTGCCCCAGGGCTCTGTCCTGGGACCGGTGCTTTTCAATCTGTTCATAAATGACCTGGAGACAGGGATAAACAGTGAGGTGGTCAAGTTTGCCGATGACACAAAACTTTTCCATGTGGTAAAAAGCAGAGAAGATTGTGAAGAGCTCCAGAAGGATCTCTCCAAACTGGGGGAATGGGCTGAGAAATGGCAAATGCATTTTAATGTAACCAAATGTAAAGTAATGCATATTGGGGCAAAAAATCCAAACTTCATCTATCAACTGATGGGCTCTGAGTTATCCGTGACGGATCAGGAAAGAGATCTTGGTGTGTTGGTGGACAGCTCCATGAAGGTGTCTCCCCAATGTGTGGCAGCGGTGAAGAAGGCCAATTCCATGCTAGGGATTATCAAAAAGGGGATTGAAAATAAAACAGCCAACATTATAATGCCATTATACAAAACAATAGTAAGGCCCCACCTGGAGTATTGTGTACAATTCTGGTCACCGCATCTCAAGGAAGACATAGTGGAACTGGAAAAGGTGCAGAAGAGAGCGACTAAAATGATTACTGGGCTGGGGCACCTCCCTTATGAAGAAAGGCTAAAACATTTGGGCCTCTTTAGTCTGGAAAAAAGGCGATTGAGGGGGGATATGATTGAGACATACAAAATAATGCAGGGTATGAGTAAAGTGGATAGAGGGAAGCTCTTTTCCCTCTCCCAAAATACCAGAACTAGGGGACATACACTCAAATTGAGGGCTGGGAGAGTAAGAACTGACAAAAGAAAATATTTTTTCACCCAGCGCGTTGTAAGTCTATGGAACTCCCTGCCACACAATGTGGTGATGGCATCTGACCTGGATGCCTTCAAAAGGGGATTGGACAGATTCCTGGAGGAAAAGTCCATCACAGGTTACAAACCATGATGGAGATGTGTAACCTCCAGGGTTTAAACCAGGGTACTTCAAGGGCCAGATGCAGGAGAGTGTTATCAGGAGACAGATATCTAGTCTCATGCACTCCCAAACACATCTGGTGGGGCCGCTGTGAGATACAGGAAGCTGGACTAGATGGGCCTTTGGCCTGATCCAGCATAGCTCTTCTTATGTTCTTATGTTCTTATGTATATCCTCTTTATGAATTACGAGATACCCATAAAGTTATATCAAGTGCCCTTCCTTCATGCCTTTCTGAAGCATCTCAAACCAGAGCTTATATGGGAGGTTTTTGGGGAAAGGTCTCCCCAATTAACTGTGATAAAGAAAGAAGAAGGTGGGATACATATACTGAATAGTACTTATTCTGCTGCAGATCTTGATGGTTACAATGAGGGGGTTTTGTAGTTAATTTTTATATCATTTATGTTGTATACCATTCAGAGTAGCTATTTGCTAGATAGACACTAAGTACCATGTATACTCAAGTATAAGCTGATCCGAGTATAAGCCGAGGGCCTAATCCCCCCCCAAACTGGTTTCTCTTCAGATCGTATAAATCTTTCACCTAGATGCCCTAGGCACATCCGATCTCACCTGATTTCGGAAGCTAAGCAGGGATTAGTTGGCATAGTTGGGCTTTCGCATAGTTGGGCTTTCATGTACCCCAAGCCATTGTACATCTAACAAGTCTATTTAAGCTACTGTTCGCCTAATGAACCTATTCAGGCCATTGTCCAATTTATGAGCCTATTCAAACCAGGTGTGTGTGAAATCAAGGTGAACTATAAATAGGAGGTCTTGCCACTGACTTTCATTAGAGTGACAAAGCTGCTTGGATGAGTAGTGAAATGTTTCAATCACACAAGAAGAGAAATCCAGTTGCCATGACTCAACTTCTAGATACATTGGTACATGACTACAGTACACCACATTCATAAACCAAATTTTGTGGGGGGGGGATTGTTTTGTTTTGTTTTGTTTTATTGAACAACTGAATACTAACAGAGGTCCACTAATATGGCCCTAGATTTTAGCCAATATTCTCCAAAGCTGCCCTGGCATAGCTGCCTTCCTGAAATGTCATATGGCCTGGCACAACAGGTCTTAGGAATGGCTGTTTGCAAGCTTTCTGGGGATTCTGGGAAACAATTCAGCACAGAGAAGGTCAAACTATTCACCAACTGTCACCTTTATGAATTATTTCATGTACTCTTGATCATTTGCTGTATATAACTGAGGTTTTGGCCATTCAGGAACATTTTTCAAAATTAAATAATCCCTTTGCTCTCTTGTTTACCAGCTTAGATGCCCTGCTGTGAAAGTGTTGAAGTTATGAAAGCCTTTTACCCCTTGCTCCTGGATTCTAGGAGATTGTCATTATGATGCAGGACCACATCCATAAAGGCTGTAATTGAAAGAACTTCTGGTGAATGGAAAATGAGATTCAGGCATATGAAGCAATCTGATGGGACTCTTTTTTGAAATGTAGACATTTCCCTCTCTCTTCTGGCTGCTCTGTGTGACATGGTTGCTGAAAGAGTATAGATTGAGGGCGAGCTCATTGTCAATGAGTACAATAATAGTGATTGACTTAGGTGACAGTGCACTGGGAGGACCAGGTCTGAAGTGTGCAGAACTTCGCACAGTGTGATTAAACTGTGCATAGCACATTAGACTTATAAATATCAGGACCGAACATCACTACTGGTTAGAGATGGGCATGAAATGAACAATTTTTCATTTCCGTTTTCATTTTTTGTTTCGTTACGCAATGAAATGACAAACGAATTTTATCTCTAAAATGAAACGAAACGAACAGAAACACCAGAAATTTTGTCATCCGTTTCGTTTTCATTACGGCAATACATTGAACTGCTTTGAATGCTAAAAAAAATCACAAACAATTGAAATAAATGGTAACGAAATGGTAACAAAACGAACGAAAATGAAAACAATTTTTTTGCAAAAATTCACAAAAAACGGAAATGAACCGAAACGGACCCCATAAATGACAAACGACAAACGAAACACCATTTTTTTGATTCGTGCCCATCTCTACTACTGGTGCAAGTAAATTAGTTCTTGATACATTGGATATCATTTTGCCAGAACAGTATAGAAAATTGAATTCCTATTATTGACCAGTATTAATAGACATAGAACATTAATCCAGCTAGCTGGATAACTCAGTGGTTTAGGCATCTGGCTGCAGGCCAGAGCCCCACCTCCTTGACAAAATGCTGCTCTTGATTATCATAGGGTCCCTTCCTGCTCTGCATTCTAAAAATTGCTTTGAACTGTGGACAAATTTCACCTATTGAAATTTGCTTCAGAAATTCACAAACCTTAACCCTAACCCTGAGCTCCTTGCCCTCTGAAGATACCAGCCACAGAGTCTGGCGAAACGTCAGGAAGAAAAACTTCCAGAACACAGCCAAACAGCCCGAAAAACTCACAGAGATTATCAGTGGTAATTGTTTATCTTGGTAAACAGGCAGAATGTTTTTCTAGGCAAAGCTTGACTTCAGAATCTGTTGTCAATGCCAGGACTCAGTCCGAGGAGAGAAATTTTTTTAGATTAAAATCTAATTCTGTTTATGCAGAAGGCACATTTATGCAATGGAGCTTCCCCTTCCCCTCTCCCCCACTGCAACCTCATGAGAAAAATTCTGTCCTGAAGATTGTGAGGAACCCATGGGACTTTGTGAGTCATGTCTTAACCGGGGTGCAGTAGAAGAGAAGAACGATTAAAGTGCAAATGACAGGAGTTGTGTGACATTCCTATACCAAACCCTATCTGGGCATGGTAGAACACGGCATCTTTAATATGCTTAGGTGAGAATGATAAGTTTAGGGTGTTCATGATTCCATCCTCAAAAATGACAATGCAGGGAACGGAACACCAAAGAGGAAGATATCCATCAGAAACAAAGCAGACCGTTTTTGCACTAAACTTGAATATCCTAAACTAATAGAAGCGTATGTCACTAATTTGACGTTATTGCTACAATTTAACTAGAAATACACTACTGCTTGCCAAATTGCACAAGACTGTAGGCAGTGTTGACATAAGGAAATTAATCAAATAAATAAAGAAGGCATGGGGTTTAATAATTCTCCAAAGTGCTAAGTATTTTTTATTATTTGCAGATTACTGAAAATGAGTATTTCTAGAAAGGAAATAAACAGAGGTCTCTGCTGTCTTGCATAAATATCTAGTTAGGCAACAATCAGCTATTTCATAGGAATGGTCTGAACAGTGCTTTCAGAATGTCCACTCCTCGGACAGATGTGAAGTTTATACAGAAGCGATATGCCATGCCATATCCTTTCTGCAAGTCCTCACTAACTGTTATCAGTGTACGTGGTTTGTATCCATGTTTGCAAAATGACCCTCCCCACACACACACATACACACAAACACTACACCTGGGCAATTTCACCTAAAAATGGGAGAGGGCTTATTAAATTCATTTCCCAGTCAGAGCCTCTGCTTTCCCTCCTCAGCCAAGAGAAAATCACTTGCATGTCTCAAAAAAGGGAGGACATGCATTACCAAAAAAGGAGGAAAACTCTTTAAATGGAGGACTGTTTTCCCTAAAGAGGAACCCATGGCCATATTTCATCAGCCTTATACCCTCCATCACTGGCTTCTCCACAGTGACCAAAAAGGAGTCTGAAAAGGAAAAGTGCTCCTTATGTTTAGGCTCTCCAAACAAGCAACCCCTGCTCCAACCATGGTTCCTGTTTGCATGAAGAAGATCCTACAAGTAAGCAGGAATCTTAGCTCAATAGATTGTGTGCTGAAAGTGTAATGGAGGTGGAGGTAGGCACTTCTGTCTAAGTATTTTCCCAAAGCTAGACTGTCTGCGCAGGGCAAATGTTTTGTAGTTACCCTGATCCTCTAGGCTGGCTTTTCAGAGGATACATGCATTGTTGTAGATTGTATGCATTTAATACATTAATAATAATAAGTTGCATGTCATTAAGTCAATTCCGAGGTGACCATAAGTTAACATTGACTTGATAGTACAGAAATATTATTATTTAATACAACTAGTTGCTTTTGTTATGTGCTGTCAAGCCAGAACTGACTTATAGCAACCCTAACAGAGTAACAGAAAGATTAAAAAAGTGGTTTCACCAGTTCCACACATACCCCAGTGAGCTTCCATGACTGAGTGCATATTTGAACTCTGATCTCCAGAGTCCTGGTCCACCACTCTATCCACTAGAGTCTAGTGACTAGACCACACTGGGTGTTTGTTTAATACATTAGTAAGACGGACGTTATGTACCCAGAGTAGCATGTTGTAGACAGTGGTGGACTAGGACTCATGAGTAGACATGGGCACGAGAGGGCGAAATTGTCGTTTCCATTTTCAGTTATCGTTTCCGTTACGTAACGGAAACGGTAACGATAATTAAGCCGTCAGAACTCGAACTTGAACCGAAAATGAAAAATTTGGTCGGGTTTTTCGTTTCCGTTTGTGGCATCGCGGCAATCGCGCAATGTGAAGCACAGAAAAAGTTTTTAAAAGTTGTTTTTTTTTAAAACCCAACTCCCGGCCAAAAAAGCAGGCGAAAATATGCCTGCCTGAGGCTTTGCCACCTACCAGAGGGGTGGTTTCTGGGGGGGTCCCCGGCCTTTCCCCCCCTCTTCTCCTGTCCTGGGCTGCTTGCACCAGGCTGGGGAGGGTCATCCTTGTCGTCTCGCCATGCCATGCGGTGGGGGGGAATCCAAAATGGCGACCACAATTTTCCTTTTGAAATCGTGGTAAAAAAATACACCAAATCACCACAGAAACATGTGAAATTTATTTATTTTAAATGCCTCAATTTTAATAGTAGCAGCTGTGGGTTTTTAATAGCAATAAAACGTCGTATTGATTTTATTTTATTTTATTTTATTTTTTATTTTTTTAGACCTGCCCATTTGGGCTGGGCATGGGATGGGACCATGCAAATTGTTTGAACCATTCTACCAATGGCATTGCCAGGTTTTTGACTGACACTTCTGGATGTCTCGGAGGGCATAAAAAGCCAAGGCACCTTCCAGAAATCGCAGTCGGGTGTATGGATGTGGTTGAGGGAGGAGGGCTGGCTGCTGGTGCTGGTGTGATCCGATCGAGATTGAGAAGGGAGGCTGGAGGCTTTAGGATTTAAGTTAGGCAGGCAGGGAGGGAATTGAATTTAGAAAATAATTTCTTTGATTCCCTGAAGCTTTGTCTGCTGAAGGGAATAGCAGTTTATTCTTTATTTCTTCTCTGGCAGTTTGTGAGGATTTTTTTTGATATTGGATAAAGGGGGAGGTTCGACTGGGAGTGGGAGGTGTGGATTTATTTTAAAAATATATTATATACTACCATTTATTTTCTATTTTCCCAACTTCAATTTGCTTGCACACACACACACATTTGGGGTGCAAGCCAAGAACATAACCTCTATCCTAAGTGATATCCTAACTGCCCACTCGCCCGTCCGCCCGCACCGCCACCCACCTGCGGCCCGCGCCGCCGCCCGACCACTTGCCCACGCACGGCCGCCGCCCGCACATGGCCCCCCACCACCGCCGCCTGCCCGCACCTCCCCCCGCCCCCCGCCCCCGCCCCCCGCCTAGGGCGCAAAACACCTAGCGCTGGCCCTGATTGCAGGATGCCCCTATGCTCTGGGAAGTCAAATCGCGCTAAATCGCGGTGGAAATCACAAATGACAAACGACAATCAGAAATGACAAATTTTTGAAAAATTTCGCGACAAACAGAAATGACCCGAAACAGACCTGTTCCGACAAACGAAAACTTGAAACGTCATTTTTTCTGGTCGTGCCCATGTCTACTCATGAGATCTGAGTTTGATTCTTTGCTTATCCATGGAAACTCACTGGGGGGGGGTGACACGGGTAGAACCACTCCTTAAATGCCTATTACAGTGGTATAAATGAACAAAAGAAGCACGTAGCACTCCAAGCTAGAAATGTGTGTATATAAAACAAGTACTCAGGATGCATTTAATTGAAAATAGAATGTGCACAATTATTCTTGCCCTTCTCTCCAGTACAAAGTGAAAATGGATTAGAGATAAACTGAGGAAAGGTATAAAGTCGAACATTAGGCTGTTAAGGTTTGATGACCACTACTAAGGAAACAAAATGGAATGGAAGTCTCTTGTTTAACTTCATTATGGATAATTATCAGATGAAGGGGAAGAAATGTTTGTAAAGTTGCTGCCTGAATAGTAATTTCCACTGCATGTATGCTGCTGTTCAAGGTCTCTGGAGGCCTGTACTATACTCATTTAAATTGCACCATATTGGATTACATACCTTTCCAGTTGAATCACAGTAAATCTTTTATTAACAGGGCTGCATGGTGAACTAAGGCAGTGGATGTGTTTCCTACACATTTGTTTCAGCTGAGATAAGGGTCCTTATGAAACATTTTTGAAAATATAGCTAGGAGATGGCCCATACCTCAGTCAAAAACAGCAGGAAGTCTGAGATGCAATTCCCCTGTGTAAATGCAAGTCTAGACTAGGTGATACCTTTAGGCTACTAGTAAAATAACAAAAAATTGCTAATATTTTGATGGCAACTTTTTGTTATTTTACTAGTAGCCTAAAGGTATCACCTAGTCTAGTCTTGTATTTGGCTTTTGTGATGTCTACATGGCTTCCCATTATTTCCCTGTGAAAATGGTTGCCAAATAGCATACCTCTGAGTTTCCTGAACCTGGAAAGACCCTGACAGTTGATAGCATAGAACCAATAATCCAATGTTTCAAGCAGTCCTGTATATTTAAATTATTTGGGCTTCCTTTCCCTTCCTTTGTTCATCTGTTTTGCTTAAGGGTGCAGGTACACATAGAAAAACACCTTTTTGAACTGGGCTTAGCATGCTTTAAATCCATTTTTAAAATTCTGACTATGCAACACACAGGAAAGTACAGATTGCCTTATTTGAATTGTTTTGGCATAGGTAAATGTGTCTGTTGTAAATTGAGTCTGTGGAGTTTGTCAAGTAATGAGTGCTGGGATCATAGGTTTAGGGCTGCAAGGAAAATTTGCTGTCCAATCTGAAAAGTGATCAGGCAAAGCGAGAGAGATTAAAAAGGGGAAAGTGCCCCCTCCTTTCCCACACTAATCTAAAGGTACAAATCGGGGGGTGGGGTGGGGGGGGGAGGAAGCAACCACAAACTGGGCTGGTTCATGATTCAGTTCATGGTTTGGTTTCTGATGCCCATTTTGCCAAAGTGAAATGAAGCATCAATGTTTCTTCTTCTTGGAACTTCATTTTGCTTTGGCAGGGTAAATACCCAACCACACCTTCCCACTGCCACCATCACCTCCCTACCTGCTCCCGCTGCCTCCTCCACCACTGCTGTCATCTGCAGAGACAGTGGCCTTCCTAACATCAACCCTGTCGTCGCTGCACATCCATCCATCTATCAGCTGATCGGGGCAATCGGCTTTGGCCCCTGGCGTCTGTACTATAGATGGGCATGAAACGGAAAAATAGTGTTTTGTTTCATTTTGTTTGAAACAAAATTTTAAAGTAGTTTAACTATGAAATGAAATGAAATGAAACACTATGCTCTCCCGAGTCCTAAAGGACCAAAGTGTACCTTTCTCAAGTGATTCTAGGTAACTCCCTGAAATTTGGAAAGGTTTGAAGTTCATGGAGCAGAGTTATGAAGCTCCAAAGGGGGTGCCTATAGGGAAAAAAATCTTTCTATTGGAATCAGAAGCTGATCTGATGAAAGCACCACCACTGCTTGGCTTCTGATTGATTCCATTTAGACAACACTTTGACATTTAATCACTCAGTCCCCTGAGCCCCAAACCTTTCCAATTTTCAGGGGTTTACAGGGAATAGTCCAATCTTGGTCCCCAGCGATTTTTGTGCCAATTCATGGCTGCTGCAATATTTTGGAATAATGCACTCAAAAAATACTGATCCCGGCCATGTTTCAGCACCATAGTGGCAGTGGTACCTTCTTCAAGTGATTCTAGGTAACCCCTGAGATTTCAAAAGGTTTGCAGGTCAGGGAGCTGAGATGTGAAGCTGCAAATGGGGTCCAGGTAGTTAACTGAAAGTGTGTGGTGCAATTTAGGAGTTAATAGGAGTTAAGCTGGTGGTGAAATTAACTCCTAAATTGCTGTCAAATGCACCACACACCCTCTCAATTAACTACCCAGACCTCCTTTGGAGCTTCATAACTCAGTTCCCTGATCCCCCTCCCCCCCAAAAAACCTTTCTACATTTCAGGGGCTTACAGGGAAGAGCTTGCAGAAGCTCTCCTGCCATTTCCTCTCGAATGAAAAGTTTCATTTTAGAGGGGGGAAATGGTGTTCCATTTTGTTTCGTAATGAAACACTGTCTGCCATTTCATTTAATTTTGAAACATTTCATAATTGTACGACACGAAGAAACAGCGTGTCATTTTTTTTGTTTTGTGCCTGCCTGTAGTCTGTACACAGGGAGACCCAGCTTCCTGGAAGGCTGCACCAAGGCCACCACACTGCTACCACCACACTGTGACTAGAGATGTAATTTCATCTCAGGATCTGTTCTTCATGTTCAGAAAAAGGAATAATGACTTTGGAGATCTGAGCAGGCACATGAGGAGCAAGGAGGTGAAGAATATTTGACAAAGAGGCCTAGTTCTCAACAATTTTTGAAGTTACTCCGTGCTGAAATTTCTTTCCAAGATGTCCCACTGCACCTGGAAAATTGCTTGGCTTTTCATGAAAATGAGACCCTGATCTTCTTCTCCACACACCATTTCCCAAACTTTTTCTTCATTTTCCCTCTTACTTTGCACAAGAAGCTGGTAAACTCTGTACAGCTCAATGCCCTTTTAGGGAATCTTCTGAACGAGCAATGCAATTTTATACTTGGTCTATAACAATTCTGTGATGATTCATATTTGTTCTGGAAGAAAGAAGATTACAAAACACACAAGAAATTCCACCAAGTCTTTCAGTAAAGAAAACAAAGCAAAGGAGCAAGAAAATCTTCAGGTGGTGGTGGTGGTGGTTTCTACATAGTTTCTTACAGTGTAGAGGAAGCTGCAAGATTTACGTTCTTAATAAGAGCTAAAACATCATGGGCAATATATAAGCCCCTGCATTTTCCAGGTGTCCAGTCCTACTCTCTCCCATAGGTGAAAAGCAAGGCTTTACTGCCATCTTTGTTGGAAGAAAAATTAGAAAGTCCACTTCAGCCTTTGGGGATGGGAGCAAAAAGCAATTTCACAGATTTGGGATCCTATGAACACTTTGCCATCCCAAAAAGCAATTTTGCTGAGCCAGAATTTTTTTTCCCTTCCAGGTTTTGATTTTCCTTTAAACCTTGCCCTGCCCTTTAAACATCTTTGCTCAAAGGAATGTAGAGGAGGGAAAAATACCCACTGTTGAAAATTTCTAAATGCCAAACACAGTATGTGAGCAGGCTTTAAAGATTCATTCCTTTGTTCCTTCATTCCTTTGTTCCTTCATTCCTTCATTCCTTCGTTCCTTTGTTCCTTCATTCCTCCCCCCTTGCTCCCTCTCTTTTTTGGTTGGGTCATGAAATAGGATTCCAAAAGTCACCTATCCATGAGCTCCAAATAATTAATTGCAATTAAAAGTGCTTCTTCTACAATAAATACTAACAGGCATGCCCATAAGTTACAGAACAATAAAAATACATGCATTCCAATGCATTCCTAAACATACCCACTCAAAAATACAACTCACTGTATTCAATGGAGCAAAAATGTCTATAGGATTGCAGGTTCATTCAATTTTGGGTGCTATCTCCTGAGCGGTTTGATCCGGTTTTTACTTAAAAGTTATCTGGCTCAAAAATATGTGTCCCCACTATCACCAAGTTATTTAAAAAAGAAAACCGTTTCAGCAGTTGAACTTAGCTTTCCATGACCTAGGGGTGATTTTGGGTATTTTTTAACCTGGTTATAAATTCACATTTCCAACCTTGCATAGGTATGTGGGGATGCTGATTATCCAGGCTTCCCCACCTCTTTTGCCTTATTATCTGATCCTAAGGACCAGGGTGATGGCAGGTATGAGACAGGATTTACAGGTGTGTGCCCAGTTCCTGGAAAGGCTCAATGGAGTTTAGTTTTGGAGATCGACATTAGTTTTGGGGCACAGTTCCAGGTCTAGACAGATGCCGTGGGTGCCATGGGGTACAGTATATACTGGAGGGGGTGCTGGTGTTATGGAACATGGCCAGAAACCTGGAGGGTGGAGGGCATTATGACGAACCTGACTTTTCTAGAGCTGTTCCCCATATGTGGGGCTTTGTACTGTTCCCCATATGTGGGGCGGACTGCTGGACTAACTCAGTGGTGTGTTTTTTGTGTGACAACCTTTCTGTAGTTCACATCATAAACAACCTTACCTCCAGGTCACGGTGATGCATTTAATTAGTGCTTTCACCTTGCACTGTTTACAATTTAATGTAGTGGTGCAGGTTAAGCATGTTCCCGGTGTGAATAACAGTATTGCTGATGTGTTATCCCACCAACAGGTAGAGTATGAGGTGGCCTTGCTGCATGCAGCTGCTTTGTTGCATTTTGGGAACTCTGAGATTCAGTAACCTCCTTGCTAGCAGTGGTCACTGATAGTAAGGAGGATCAGTCCAGGACAGCATTGCAGGTAGCCGACATGTTGTTGGAGGAGGATAGGGTGAGGATTCTCATGAGGAAATCCAAAACGGACCAATGGGGTAAAGGAATGCAAATAACCCTAGATATATGTTACAGTTCTGCCATCTTCCTGGTTCAGGCATTACAGAGGTACATGGGTTTGAGGGGTTCTGAGGTAGGTTATTTTTTGCAGCACAAGAATGGCACTCCACTAACAAAGTTCCAGTTCTGGCAGCTAACTGGACAGGCACTGAGGCAGTTGGGCTTGATAGGGTTAAGATTTTGTACCCATTCCTTCTGTATATATGCGGCTTCTACAGTAGTGGCCTTGGGATACCATCCAGTGGATATTCAGCATTTGGGTAGGTGGTTGTTGCAATATTATAAGTTATATGTTAGAGCACTGCCTAAAATTTAGCTGCTGTTGATTTGTGTTTTGTTGCAGGAATTAGGTCCAATGGTTCCAGGTGGCAAATCCTTCTCTTGGGTCATAGTTTCATTTATTGGGCTGAAAAGTATGCAGCCATGACCAATTTGGGTCATAATTTGGAAATGGGAGATGTTGTTGAGTGTGAATGGAGGGGGGAAAGAGGTATGAGGTGGTATGAATTTTTGCATACTGCTTCACTGACAGCCTATGGCAGGCCACATGACACATTAGTCATTAACTTGGGGGGGAATGATTTGACCCAACAATCGGGCAAATTGTTGGTTTCGGATATCCTGAGGGATTTGCGCACCTGAATGATCATGTATCCCCAGGTGAGGGTGGTGTGGTCCAATATTATTCCTAGGCAGACGTGGAGAGTTGACTGTGGCCCCCAATGCATTAATCATTCTCACAGGAGGGTAAATAGGGAAGTTTGCAGGGCGTTTGTGGCAGAGTTTGGTTCTGTGGTGGGGCACCCATACATAAAGGCGGAGAGGTGTGAGCTATTTCAGGAAGACGGGGTGCATTTGTGAGACGAAGTCCTGGACATTTTCCTGAAGGATATCAGGAGGGGCCTGGAGGCAAAGGTGTCATGCCTCATGGGTGGCATGGACCATAGCAAGCCTAGGCCCATGGCCATGGTGGTAGTGTGGAAATTAAACACAACTGGTGAGTCAGGGAGGGAATTATCTGATCCTAGCCCATCCAATCTCCACAGATCTGGAGATTACAGTGGATCTGGAGATTACAGCAAAGGGTGCTCTGGGGAGTACCAGGGACAAGAGTCACCAGGATCGGGGCTTGAGGGCCAGGGGGAATTTTGTACAGATGTTACTGGCCTTAGAGCAGGGGTCCTCAAAGTTTTCAAACAGTGGGCCGGTCCACCACCACCCAGACACCACTGGGGGCCAGATCACAGTCCAAAAGCAGCTGCGGAGGCTGGCTTGCTCACAAAACAAGGGGTCAGTGGGGGGGTTGCAATTGGTCCCAGGGGCCGGAATCAGGACCTTGGGGGGGCGCATCCGGCCCTGGGGCCTTAGGTTGAGGACCCCTGCCTTAGAGGCACTGTCTTATAGACTGTGCTAACATGGGGTAGTGGCTCGCCCAAAGCTGGGGTCCTGGGAGATTTCGAGGTTCCAATAATAAATTCTCACTATACCAGCCCCCTCCTGATTTTACATTTACTTCAAGTTATTGGTTGAAATTCAATAAAGTGTGGCTTGAGTTAATCCCATTCCTGTTTCTTGACTCTTTATTTTGCCATTGGGGGGGGGGGCAAAGTGCTTACAGTAGAAAGACAGGTAATTTTCAGGTGGCTTTGCATAGTATGAACTCTACAGTTTTCCTTATTCATTTTTATATCTTATTCTGTTAGCCATTCTATTGCTTCCCCTCCCTCTACAGATTTAGCTAAGTCTAAATGCCATTAATGAAACCTGACATATAATAACATTATCCCACAAGATCAAAATTGCAAATAGAGACACATACGCATACACTATTTTGGGGCAACAACTTGTTTCATTTTTTCTTACATTTCATTAAATGTGAATAAATATAATTTTATTAGCTCTCCATTCATGATTTCCCTAATGGGCACAGATTGTAGTATAACTGCTGTGTTACAATATTTGTTGCTTGGAAGGAGTGTCACGGTTGAATTAGTTCCAGCTAAATCAATGAAATTAATCAAAAGTTGCTTCTGAATGAGTTTTAGTCTCTGGGGATAAAAAAAGAAATCTTCAGTTCTGAGTTCACTGCAATGCAGATGGAGCCACTCCATAGGCTGACTTCCTGTTGGCCTCCACAGAAGCAGGCTCCTCATTCTTGTACATCTGTAAAGACATAGGGCTTCTTCATCCATTGATGTGAATGGGAGTGACCTCATGGACAATGGAGCATGCTGTTTTTAGGGAAACCATGCCTATCAAGTATCATTATGCCACATACATGCCATTTTAAAAAATCAATTATTGTGTCAAGCTACTTCATACATAAAGGCTGAGATTCCATTTCCTGCTATACTTGAATTACAACAAATTTCACTTTCCCACATTCACTTAGTCAAAACAGCAGTAGCAGCAGCAGCAACAACCTCTCATATTCTTCTCATTCTCTTTGGGGAGAAATTTTATAATATTGATAAGTTCTTATTTAAAATTAATGTTTTAAAAATCGAGCCCTGGCTAGATTTCAGTGGCTGAAATCTTATTGCATAATAGACCCTACAACATGGATGAAGGATGACACCAGCAGCCATGAGAAATTGCTACTGACTGAAGACAAATTGCAGCTCACCAAAGGTGATACCAAGGTATATGTACGCAAAGCAGGGTAAGTCATTTCCATTCAAAATCTCCAAAGGAATTGACAGGGATTTCAGTCAATAAGCACACCTGTTGTACAGAGTACCATGTTGAACCTGTTTCCCTTGTAAATGCTAGAGCAGAGAACCAGTCTCTTGTTGACACTTATAACTAGACATGGGCACGACTTGGAGAAATTCTCGTTTCCATTTCCGTTCCTCGTTTCCGTTACGCAACGGAAACGGTAACGACAATTAAGCCGTCAGAACTCGAACTTGAACCGATAAAAGAAAAATTGGGTCTGATTTGTCGTTGTCATTCATGGCATCGCGGTGATCGTGCGATGCCAAGCGGCATAGAAAAAAAGTTTTTTTTTAAAAAAAAACCCGATTCCCGGCCAGAAAAGCAGGCGAAAATATGCCTGCCTGAGTGAGGGCACCTACCAGAGGAGTGGTTTCTGGGGGGGAGTCCCCGGCCTCCCCCCCTCTCCTGTCCTGGGCTGCTCTGGTGGGGGGCATCCTCGTCGTCTCGCCATGCCATGCGGTGCGGGGGGATCCAAAATGGCGACCACAATATTTTTTTGAAATCGTGGTCCAAAAACCCACCAAAGCACCACACAGAAACATGCAAAAATTAGGTATTTTAACTGCCTGAATTTTTACAGTAGCGGCAGTGGGTTTTTCTTGCAATAAACGTCTGTCTCCAATCCCATTGATTTTATTTTATTTTATTTTATTTTTTTACACCTGCGCAATGATGGGCTGGCCATGGGATGGGACCATGCAAATTTTTAGAGCCATTCCACCAATCGCATGGCCACTTGGCCAGGTTTTGACTGAGACTTCTGGGATGTGCCAGTCGGGCATAAAAAGCCCACTATAACCCTAGCCCTAACCCTAACCCTAACCCTAACCCTAACCCATATGCCAGTACACTGTCCTTCTTAGTGAGTCAGAGGCACCCAGAGGTGCAGCCCACTAACTCACCCTAATCTTACCCGTAATAACCCTAAGCCTAGCCCTTGCCCTAACCCCAACCCTAAGCCAGATCTGTACTCGTATTGCACTACACGCAAGTACACTGTCCTTCTTAGTGAGTCAGAGGGCGCCCAGCAGAGGCATTCTTCTCTCACCTCGCTCACCAGTCCAAAGTTCCAAAAAACTCTGTACACCAGTATGCTGTCCTTCTTAGTGAGCTAGAGGCACCCAAAAGAGAGGTGCCTCTGCCAGTGCCACTTGTAGCAATGGCTACACAGTCATGTACCCTTCTTTGTAGGGGGTCAGAGGAGGCATCCACCCCAGAGAGATGCCTCCAGGAGCCTGCTAAATGCCTTCCCTTCATAGTGGGCCAGAGGAGGCACCCACCCCAGAGAGGTGCCTCCAGGAGCCCGCTACCCTATCCCCCCTAAACCAGTACTAACTACAAATGACAAAGGAAACGACAAATTTTCAAAAAATTTCGCGACAAACGGAAACGAGCCGAAACGGGCTGGCTCTGACACACGACAACTCGAAACATCATTTTTCCTGGTCGTGCCCATCTCTACTTATAACATATAGTGCTACAGTCATAAGAGTGGCTGTTTGCCGTGGTGCCCATCACATGCCTGGTCATGTGACCTGAGATACATCCAGTGTGTGACAGGCTGCTCACCAAAGAGTAGTTTCTGCCTGCTCCATCATAACACTGTCTATAGTCACTTCTAAGAGGGTGGCCAAGAGGGTGGTGAGAAGGAAAAACATGGCAACCTCAATTCAGTCCCATACTTGTGATTGAATGCACAGGGATTCATAGCCATTAGCCAAGCATGCTATTCCCATTGCTAAGCTTGCAAACCCCATCTGAAAAGTTTCTATGCTTCCCTTAAAAACACAAAATTCCCACTTATTTGTAGAATATAGCCATATTACTGTATAAGTGGGACAAGCTGTCCTCTTCCCAGCTTTTTTTCTTTAAGGCTTCTTTCAGGGAAATGTTCACAGTGATGTAACTTGGAGGCAACAGTCTACTGTTTTGCAAGCATCAGTGTGACAAGGATGTCAGAAAATTCATTTGGGCATTAGAAAGAACACCTTGTCTTATCAGAATGCTCACAGATATATCATCTCCAGAGCTCTTAATACTGGTGTGTACATCTTCTTCTCCCTCTGCTTTCAGGATTTGCCAGCCCATATGCCTTACAAATATGAAGCATCAGGAAAATTCACCCTGCCCTTGGGAGAACAAAAATGAATAATTGTGCCTTGCAGTATATCACACCACAAAATGATGCCACTTATGAAAAAGCATGCCTCTAGTCTCTAATAAAAATGGAAATGCTGGTTGTTGTGTCCTTCCTCTCCCAGCCCACCTTCCACGAAGCTCAGTCACCAGCCTATGTTCAATGCATTGTCTGCAGGGCTGTGGGATGTCCCACTGGAGGTCAATGATACTTTGGGCTGGGAGCAAGAAACTGTGAGATGCCGTGCCCTCACATTGAAAATGACAGGATGCTTGACAGTTTGGCCTTGCTCTTTCCAAGCGTGTGTGTGTGTGTGTGTGTGTGTGTGTGTGTGTGTGTGTGTGTGTGTGTGTGTGTGTGTGTGTGTGTGTGTGTGTGTGTGTCTTGAAATCACATGAACCCATTAATATGAAATCCTGATATATCTGTTAAACCCTTCTGTTGGAAACAAGGCTTTCCACTGGCATCAGCAGGCAAGTCCTTCACAGATGCTTCATTTCAAATAATATCATATATCATATCATATCATATCATATCATATCATATCATATCATATCATATCATATCATGTAAATTCTACTTACCTTGATTGCCAATGAGTGTCTATAAGGGATAAGCCCCTCTTTTCTGTCCACCCCCCTTATTTTCAAAGAAGTGATGAATCTGTGCTAGGGAAGAAGAAACACATCATCCAAAAAAAATTATAATAGAAATGTAGCCAGTGAAGAGAAAATGGATATTTTTAAGGTGTGCTGTGCGAGCTGCCCAACATATTTTTTCTGCTTTTAAAGGATTTTGTGAAGTATCACATGGCTTGGGGTTATAATGACTGAATATTCCACCTTTAATGGAGTAACGGAATCATGACCTTCATGAACAAAGGAGGAAATTGCATTATGTTCAGTCAGATAATGATAAACACTAGCCAATAAGAACCAAGAACCACTGGGCAATCAATCTAGGACCTGCACAACTTACTAGTGTAATGGGTGCAACTTGTTAACTGATATCAAAAGTCATATTTTTCTCATAACAAAAATTAGTATCTGCATATTATAGAAACACACAATGTTGCTATAATAAAGCACTGTCTTCTGGTGAGACTTGTGGGTTCCACACTAGTATTGGATAACTACAGTGAATCTATTCTTCAACAGCCTACTAACCTGGACAGTCTTCAGTACACCACAGATGGAAAATAACTTTATTCATTATTAACACTCTTCATGGGAAAGCCAGCAATGATGTGTAAATTCAATGGGAAGACAGGGTGGTGTAATGAATCGGGACCACACCCTAATGCCAAAGAAAACGGGAATGATCAACAATATTCTATAATCAGGCCAAAACAAGATATTCCCTTTGATGAAAAGACACAAAGGCTTCAACAGAAAGACTAAATGCTGTCAGTTTCTTAACTTCAATCAGTCTAAAATGCAGGAATGGCAAAGTGTAGGACATATGCTCCCCAAAGTTGTAAAAATGCCCCAAAGAGCTGCTTTTCCTGCATTTGAAGTAGTTATTTTAAAGCTTTATGAGCCTTTATGACAAAAGTGGATGCTTACATTGTGTTGATTTCCCTTCCCCTCAAGGCAACAAGGAGGTTACCTAATAGGTGTGCCAATGATTTTCTTTCATATACTATACTTGGAAGCATCAAAACAGGAACTGTTAGGGTTACATTATCTTGTCTGTTCTGAGCATGATTCATGTAATCCCATCTTTGGATATGAAGATTTCTCCATCCAAATACCTCATGTGTGCTTTCAGCATTCCAAATTTCAATCAGCTGTTCTTCTCAGGTTACAGAAAAGAATGTGCTTCAGTTATTATTGATAGTAACATTTACTCCTAATATCATATTATTGTTTCTGATAAAGATACTCATTTCTCTTTTTTAAATACATGGGTTCTTCTTAATTTATGATCAGTTGTATTTGCAGTTTATACCACTTATTTCAGCAACAGATGGTTTTTCAGCAAAATCATTTTTGGATTCAACTATCAAAATAAAGTATGCAAACCATAATCGTTCTCTCAGTTTTTTTTTTTAAAGGATGAGCTATAAGCACAAAGGGAGTGCTCAAAGCAGTCATTCAAAATCATCTTGGTAGATCATTTCAGTCTTTAAATGAACATTGTTTACTATTCCATTGGGAAAATACTAAGAAGGTCATTGCATGTGTGATATCAATGGGCTCTGTTACTGAAAATGTGAAGTAAATGAAGTGTGGAAACACAATATTTTTGTTTCTACCTTTTCCCTTCATCTGACTGCATTGCAACAAGAATGGTGTCTTGGGACATTCCAAATAGGGAAGTTTCAGGTTTTATGGTACTGGTCATAGACTATTACACAAAATCTCTCAGCAAATTAGCCTGCAGCAGAGCAGCACTGACTCAGAATTGTAGACTCATGGAGTTGGAATGAGCCAATAAGGCTATCAAGTCCAACCCCTTGCTCAAGTCTGGGATCCAAATCAAAACATATGAGCTGGATAGTTCAGTGTTTTGGGTCTCTGGCTGCAGAGCCAGCGGCTGGAAGTTTGATTCCTGACTGTGAGCAGAGGCAGCCTGTGTGTCCTGGGGCAAGCTGAACAGGTTCAAGGCACCCCCAGAAGAAGGGAATGGTAAACCACATCTGAGAACAATCTACCACCACCACCACCACCACCACCACCACCATCATCATCGTCATCATCATCATCATCATCATCATCATCATCATCATCATCATCATCATCATCATCATCATCATCATCATCATCATTCACACAGCAGACAAGATAACTATGCTGGATTTTGTATTACAAATCACTAGTTGATCACTTCCCAAGTGTGTAAGACTACATGATGTATTGGGAAATTCTGTGAGCAGATCCCAGTAAGGTAGCTTTCTGAAGCGGACTGATGGTGACTTTGACAACTCCAATTTCTTCTAAATACTGTACTTGCTTAGCTCTTTAGTGCCAATTACCACTGGGACCACCTGTATCAATTTATGCCAGAGTCTCTGAACTTCAATTTTCAGATCCTGACATCAGGTAATTTTTTCAAGTTGTTTCTCAGTGGTTCTACTATCACCTGGTATAGCAATGTCAATGATCCACACATTTTGTTGTCATGATATGTAGAACTGACAAAATGTATGTATTGTATATTTAACAGAGTCAAAAGAGAATTGTAAAATGGAGTCAGTCAAAAATGCAATGTCATGATGTTAGCCACAAGTGCAAGAAATTAGAAATCACCAGCAGGTTAAGTGATTTAGCACAAGTGGAATAGTTAATGACATCATGATGTGTCAGAATGTGATTGGTTAATATCATGTCTGATGAGGTCTAAATGTGTATATAAGAACTGGCTTGTATAATGTTAAATGGGACTGTTTATGGTGATAAAACAGTACCCCACGCTCTGTTGATTTGTATTACACATGGGCACGACCAGAAAAAAATGATGTTTCGAGTTTTCGTTTGTCGGAAGGGGTCAGTTTTGGGTCGTTTCCGTTTGTCATGAAATTTTTCAAAAATTTGTCATTTCCGTTTGTCGTTTGTTGCTTCCACCGCGATTTAGAGCGATTTGACTTCCCAGAGCATAGGGGCGTCCCGCAATCAGGGCTGACGCTAGGCGTTTTTGCGCCCTAGGTGGCGGGCGGGGCGGGGGAGCAGGTGGCAGGGGGAGGGGCGGGCAGGCGGTGATGCCGGGGGCCCATGGGCGGGCGGTGGCCACGGGTGGGCGAGTGGGCGGGTGGCGGCGCGGGCCGCAGGAGGGTGGCGGTGCGGGCGGGCGAGTGGGCAGTTAGGATATCACTTAGGATAGAGGTTCTGTTCTTGGCTTGCACCCCAAATGTATGTGTGTGTGCAAGCAAATTGAAGTTGGGAAAATAGAAAATAAATGGTAGTATATAATATATTTTTAAAATAAATCCACACCTCCCACTACCAGTCGAACCTCCCCCTTTATCCAATATCAGAAAAAATATATCCTCAAACTGCCAGAGACGAAATAAAGAATAAACTGCTATTCCCTTCAGCAGACAAAGCTGCAGGGAATCAAAGAAATTATTTTCTAAATTCAATTCCCTCCCTGCCTGCCTAACTTAAATCCTAAAGCCTCCAGCCTCCCTCCTTAATCTGGATTGGATCACACCAGCACCAGCAGCCAGCCATCCTCCCTCAAACACATCCATACACCTGACTGCGATTTCTGGAAGGTGCCTCGGCTTTTTATGCCCTCCGAAAGATCCAGAAGTGTCAGTCAAAAACCTGGCGATGCCATTGGTGGAATGGTTCAAAAAAATTGCATGGTCCCATCCGATGCCCAGCCCAAATGGGCAGGTCTAAAAAAATAAAAGATAAAATAAAATAAAATCACTGCGACGTTTTATTGCTATAAAAAACCCACTGCTACTACTATAAAAAATCAGGCATTTAAAATAAATAAATTTCACATGTTTCTGTGGTGATTTGGTGTGTTTTTTTGACCACAATTTCAAAAGAAAAATCGCGGTCACCATTTTGTATCTCCCCCCACCGCATGACATGGCGAGATGACAAGGATGACCCCCCCATCCTGGTGCAAGCAGCGCAGGACATGAGAAGAGGGGGGGAAAGGCCAGGGACCCCCCAGAAACCACCCCTCTGGTAGGTGGCAAAGCCTCAGGCAGGCATATTTTCGCCTGCTTTTTTGGCCGGGAGTCGGGTTTTTTTTAAAAAATCTTTTAAAAACTTTTTCTGTGCTTCACATTGTGCGATCGCCGTGGTGCCACATACGGAAATGAAAAACCCAACCAAATTTTTCTTTTTTTGGTTCAAGTTCGAGTTCTGACGGCTTAATTATCGTTACCGTTTCCGTTACGTAACGGAAACGATAACCAAAAATGGAAATGACAATTTCGCTGAGTCATGCCCATGTCTAATTTGTATATGTGATATTGCTTGATGTTATGCTGTTGTATATTTGCTGTATATATTCAATATAAGAGTTTTATTCTAAGTCATGTTTCTTTGTCTCTCAGTTTCTGGATTCTGATAATACTTATAACAATTAACTACACTTTATCTACATGCTACTGCTGCTAAGGTCATATTTTCTCTGCTATACACATGTGTGTGTTTATTTTCATAATCCCTTAATTATTGTTTGATAGTTTCCTTCTACACAATCATAATATCTGGGGTATTATACTCCAAAACCCTGCTTGTCTGTATTTGGAAGTGCCAGAGTAGTTTTACATGCTCATTTTCAATCACTTTTTCAGGCTTATGATCCCACCAGTTCTTTACTATAGGCAGTAGAGATGGGCACGGAACAAACATTTTTTCGTTTCCGTTACCGTTTGTCGTTTCAATTACGTAACAAAACGACAAACGAAAAATGTGATGAAAATGAAACGAAACGAACAGAACCACGAAAATTGTGGTTGTTACGTTTCGTTTCTGTTAATGGCGACGCACAATGAAATGAGCTGTTTTAAATGTTAAAAAACGCCCTGAACATCCGTAAAAACACAGCAATAATTTTTTATATTGTCTGATAATACCTACCGGGGGGGGTCCTTAAAACGTTTGTTTTTGTCTTCTCCCATCGCGATGTATTTTTCTTTTCCCTTTAAAATGGATGTCACCACCAGCCACAAAATGGAGGCAAGCCATGTGATGTGGGATCATGTCGGGAAGGCCAAGCGGTCAGTCTTGGAAGCCAAATTCAGGTTGCTAGGTAGAAGATTGAAGTCCCGGGCTTCCAAGGTAGCATTTTCAGAAGTGCTACCTGTTCCTCGTGCAGGTCCCGCCAGGCAGGCAGAACTCAGAAGCCTCAATGCGTGGATGAGGCGATGGTGTCGAGAGGAGGGCTTTAGATTTGTCAGGAACTGGAGAACATTTTGGGACAAGCCAAACCTGTTCAGGAGGGATGGGTTGCACTTGAATCATGATGGGACCAGATTGCTGGCACTCAACCTCAAAAAGGCAGCAGAGCAGCTTTTAAACTGATAACTGGGGGAAAGCCGACAGGAGCTGTGTGGCATCCGGTTCGGAACACCTCATCCTCGGGGAATGAGGTTGGAGAGGGTAGAGAATCACATAGAGATGACATAGCAAGTATTAACACTGGCAGAATAGCGGAATGTGACAGTTCGTCTACTGAAAATAAAAGCTGTGGGGGGAGAAGAACAAGGCAGCAGCTGTTGCGGGACCCACTGTACAAGTGCTTCTACGCCAATGCTCGAAGCCTCCGAGCAAAGATGGGAGAACTTGAACATCTGGCAGCTAGGGATAACATTGATATAATAGCCATAACAGAAACCTGGTGGAATGTGGAGAACCAGTGGGACACAGCAATCCCAGGCTATAAACTCTATAGAAGGGATAGAGAGGGGCGGGTTGGAGGAGGAGTGGCCATCTATGTCAAAGAAGGCATAAAATCCAGCAGAATGGAGATTGACAGAGGGTCTGACTCCGCCATAGAATCACTGTGGGTTAAACTACCAGGTCCAAAGAGTGATGTGATAGTTGGAGTATTCTATCGTCCACCAGATCAAAAACTTGAGGGGGACCTTGAAATGAGGAGAGAAATCATGGAGGTGGCTAAGAGGGATAGGATAGTAATCATGGGGGACTTTAATTATCCCCACATTGACTGGGCCAATGCGAGCTCTGGGCAAGAAAGAGAAACTGGGTTTCTCGACTTGCTGAATGACTGTGCCTTAGAGCAACTTGTCATGGAGCCCACCCGAGAACAGGCAACTCTAGATCTAATATTATGTGATACTCAGGACCTCATCAGGGATGTGAATGTCACTGAGCCTCTGGGGAACAGTGACCATGCTGCAATTACCTTTGCCATGCATGTCGGAGGAAGAGTGTCAACCAAATCAGACATAAAAACCCTTGATTTTCGAAGGGCAAACTTCCCTCAGATGAGGAAACTAGTTAGAGAGAAACTGAAGGGGAGGGTTAGAAGAATCCAATCTCTTCAGTGTGCATGGAGCCTGTTTAAAACAACAATAATAGAGGCCCAGCACAAGTGCATACCACAAAGAAAGAAGAGCTCATTTAAGTCCAAGAGGACACCGGCATGGTTAACGAGTGGAGTTAGAGAGGCTCTAAAGCGCAAGGAGAGGTCCTTCTGTAAATGGAAATCCTCCCCAAATGAGGAAAATAAAAAGGATCACAAACTCTGGCAAAAGAAATGTAAGAAGATGATAAGGGAGGCAAAGAAAAACTTTGAGGAACGAATGGCTAGCAATATAAAGGGTAATAATAAAAGCTTCTTTAAATATGTTAGAAGTAGAAAACCTGCCAGAGAACCAATTGGGCCTCTGGATGGTGAGGGAGGAAAGGGGGAGGTTAAAGAGGACTTGGACATTGCAGAGAAATTGAACAAGTTCTTTGCGTCTGTCTTCACAACAGAGGACCTTGAGCTGATTCCGCTGCCTGAGCCGCCCCTCTTGACTAAAGAATTAAATCAAATACAGGTTAAAAGAGAGGAGGTTTTAGGACTAATTGATAAATTGAGGATTAACAAGTCACCGGGCCCAGATGGCATCCACCCAAGGGTTATTAGGGAACTGAGAAATGAAATTGCAGATCTCTTAACGGTTATATGCAACTTGTCTCTTAAAACGGCCACAGTGCCGGAGGACTGGAGGATAGCAGATGTCACACCAATTTTAAAAAAAAGGAAGGAGGGGGGACCCAGGAAACTACAGGCCGGTTAGCCTTACATCTGTCCCAGGGAAGATGGTGGAAGGCCTCATCCAAGAGAAAATCTTAAAACACATAAAAGAACAAACCTTGCTGAGAGAAAATCAGCATGGCTTCTGTAAGGGTAAATCTTGTCTTACAAACCTTTTAGAATTTTTTGAAAAGGTCAACAGGCACGTGGATTTGGGTGAACCGGTGGATATAGTCTATCTGGATTTTCAAAAGGCTTTTGACACAGTCCCTCACCAAAGGCTGCTGAGAAAATTGCATAGTCAGGGGATAAGAGGGCAGGTCCTCTTATGGATTGAGAACTGGTTGAGATCCCGGAAACAAAGAGTAGGTGTCAATGGGAAATTTTTCACAATGGAGAGAAGTGAAAAGCGGTGTGCCCCAGGGCTCTGTCCTGGGACCAGTGCTTTTCAATCTGTTCATAAATGACCTGGAGACAGGGATAAACAGTGAGGTGGCCAAGTTTGCAGATGACACAAAACTTTTCCATGTGGTAAAAACCAGAGAAGATTGTGAAGAGCTCCAGAAGGATCTCTCCAAACTGGGGGAGTGGGCTGAGAAATGGCAAATGCGTTTTAATGTAACCAAATGTAAAGTAATGCATATTGGGGCAAAAAATCCAAACTTCATCTATCAACTCATGGGCTCTGAGTTATCCGTGACGGATCAGGAAAGAGACCTTGGTGTGTTGGTGGACAGCTCCATGAAGGTGTCTCCCCAATGTGTGGCAGCAGTGAAGAAGACCAATTCCATGCTA